>LOJH01022077.1:815-16016 GCA_001685095.1 Ellobius talpinus
AGGATAGCTACACCTGCTTGTTTCTTAGGTCCATTTGATTGGAAAATCTTTTCTTAACTCTTTACTCTGAAGTAATATCTGTCTTTGAGGTTGAGGTGTGTTTCTTGTATACAGCAAAAGAATGGATTATGCTTTTGTATTCATTCTGTTAGCCCATGTCTTTTTATAGATTAATTTTTGTGTCCATTGATATTAAGAGATATTAATGACCAGTGGTTGTTAATTCCTGTTATTTTTTAGTGGTGGTGTTTGTGTGTTTTTCTTATTTGGGGTTTGCTGGTGTGAGGATTTCTGTTGCCTGTATTTTTGTGCATGTAGGTGGCTTCCTTAGGTTGGACTTTGACTTCTACTGCTTTCTATAGGGCTGGATTTGTGGATAGGTATTGTTTAAATCTGGTTTTGTTATAGAATATCTTCTTTTCTCCATTGATGCTGATTGAAAGCTTTGCTGGGTATAGTAGTCTGGACTTGCATCTGTGGTCTCTTGATGTTGGAAGCACATCTGTCCAGGACTTTCTGGCTTTCATGGTTTCCATAGGGAAGTCAGGTGTAGTTCTGATAGGTCTGCCTTTATATGTTACTTGGCCCTTTTCCTTTGCAACCCTTAATATTCTTTCCTTATTCTGTATGTTTAATATTTTGATGATTACACCGTGAGGGGACTTTTCTTTTTTGGTCCAGTCTATTTGATGTTCTATAAGCTTCTTGTACCTTAATAGGTATATTCTTCTTTAGGTTGGGAAAGCTTCTATGATTTTGTTGAATATATATTCTGTGCCTTTGAGCTGAAGTTCTTGTCCCTTTCTATCCATATTATTCTAAGGTTTGGTTTTTCCACAGTGTCCCAGATTTCCTGGATGTTTTGTGTTAAGAATTTGTTGGTTTTAACATTTTCTTTGACTGATGAACCTATTTCCTACATAGTATCTTGAACACCTGAGGATCTCTCTTCTGTCTCTTTTATTCTATTGGTTATATTTGCATCTGTAGTTCCCATTTGTTTGCCCAGATTTTCCATTTCCAGAATTCACTCAGTTTGTGTTTTCTTTATTGACTCTATTTCAGTTTTCAAGTCTTCAACTGTTTGAACTGTTTNGATTTCCTGGATGTTTTGTGTTAAGAATTTGTTGGTTTTAACATTTTCTTTGACTGATGAACCTATTTCCTACATAGTATCTTGAACACCTGAGGATCTCTCTTCTGTCTCTTTTATTCTATTGGTTATATTTGCATCTGTAGTTCCCATTTGTTTGCCCAGATTTTCCATTTCCAGAATTCACTCAGTTTGTGTTTTCTTTATTGACTCTATTTCAGTTTTCAAGTCTTCAACTGTTTGAACTGTTTTCTTCACCTGTTTGATTGTTTTTTCTTGGTTTTCTTTAAGAGATTTATTGATTTCTTCCAAATTTTTGTTTGTCTTTCCCTCCATTTATTTAAGAAAAATTTTCATTTCTTCTTTAAAAGTCCCTATTGTCTTTATAAAGGTATATTTAAGATTATTTTCTTCTGCTTTTTCTGGGTTAGGATTGTAGTAGGAAGACTGTTTGTTGGTTCCTGGCTGCTCAGCCCAAAATAATCACACAGAAACTATATTATTTAAATCACTGTTTAGCCCATTAGCTCTAGCTTCTTATTTGCTGACTCTTATATCTTTATTTAACCCATGTCCATTAATCTGTGCATCACCATGAGAGGACGTGGACTACCAGCAGAGTTTCAGAGCATCTGTCTCCAGCAGCTGCTCCATGGCTTCTCTCTGACTCTGCCTTCCTTCTTCCAGAATTTAGTTTAGTTTTTCTTGCCTAGCTCTATTCTTTTGCCCTATCACAGGCAAAGAGTTTCTTTATTAACCAATGGTATTAACAGCATACAGAGGGAAATCCCACACCAAGGATGATCAGGTCTTTCTATTGTATGGCCACTGGGTATAACCATGTTGCTTTTTAGGTTGTTGAAAAAATTCTTGCATTGGTGCCTACCCATCTCTTCATTCGATTGGTACTGGCAGTATCTTTGCCTCTTGGTCCAATCCTTGTAGTTGCTATCTGTGTCTTAGGGAGATGCTCTTGGTCTGCTCTGTAATATATGTCTTTGTCTCATGGAGCTATTAAGATTTCTCTTGGCCTGCTCTCTTGGTCTGGCCTGTGCAGTCACAGTCTGTGTTTCAGAGTTTTTCTGAGGTCGTGGGGAATGGATGGATTTGAGGGTATAGTGAGACTTGTAGCTTACAGGGTCTGATTGATGGGGGGTTGTTAGAGTAGCTTACTTGCAGGAAGCTTGCCTGCTGACTGCCTAGTGACGCTAAGGCAGGTGGTAGAGGAGCTTGGGGTTTTGCCCCAGTACCAAGGGCCTCGAGAGTGGGGTGTCCAGCAGAACTAGAAATCATAGCATATACACGAATAACCTGTCTTTATATATTTTTCAAAAACTGGACATCATCGAAAATAAACAACTGAATTAAAAATGGGGTACAGATCTGAACAGAGAATTTTCAAAAGAAGAAACACAGATATCTGAGGTGCACTCAAAAATGTTCAATATCCTCAGTCATCAGAGAAATGCAAATAAAAACTACTTTGAGATTTCATCTTACACCTGCCAGAATGTCTAAGATCAATAAAACAAGTGGCAACTCATACTGGTGAAGATATTGAGCAAGGGGAACCCTCCTCCATTGTTGGTGAGACTACAAACTGACTTGTATAGCCACTATGCAAATCAGTGTGGTGGTGCCTCAGGAAGCTGGGAATGGATCCAGCTATACCATTCCTGGGCAAAAACCCAAAGAACTCTACATCCCACTACAAAGGCATGTACTCAATTATGTTCATTGCTGTTCTCTTCATAACAGCTAGAAATTGGAAACAATCTAGATGTTCATCAACAGATGAATGGATAAAGAACATGTGGTATACTATGTAATATTATTCAGCTGTTAAAAACTGAAATCATAAAATTTCCAGGTAAATTTATAGGGCTGGATAAAAAAAATCCTGACTAAGGTAACTAACTGAGACCCCAAAATACAAATAGAATGTGCATTCACTTGTATGTGGGTCTTAGCTGTTAAGTATTTGATAAGCAGACTAAAGTCCATATTACCACAGAGGTCAGGCAGAGTAAGGAATTGGTAGGAGGGGAGTACTGAAAATAGAATAGATAGTTACGGATGAATGGGGAAGTGAGCCTGGAAGGGAAGTATCAAATGAGGAGTGGGAGGAAAAAGGGGTGAGGGAGAGACATCTAAAACTAAGGGCCATTTGAAGGTTTATATGGAAACAATACAGTAGTAACTTCCTACAATATATACCTATATGAAGGTGGCATAATTGGACTGCCAAATAATGGGGAGATGAAGCCCCACTTAGATTTCCCTCATCACCAAATGAAGCCTTCATTTCCTGGAATGGGTTGCATCTAATTGGGTTGTTGGCAAAAGGGGTTCCATGAAAACCTAGGCTTTTTCCAAGGCTATTGGTTATTCTCCAAAAGCAGATGGTATGACCCTATTGCTAAAAGTAACAATTACACAACTCACTGAACACAGAAAAGTTGAGTTGGTGCCTACCTGGAGCTTTCACCCCTACTGATTTGTGTTCATGGTACTGGAAGGGACTCTTCATACTACCAGAAGAGAAAGTGGAGTACCAACTCAGCTACACATTCTTTGACCTCCAGTGGTGGTCTGCCTGTAGGAAAAATGAGTGCAACAGAGCTACCAGATTTGTGGGAGTAACCAACTACTATCTGATTGCCCGTAAGGGCTTCTCTGTGAAATGGAGCCCATTCCAGTCACTACTAGAATGGCCAAGAACCTGAGACTAGGGATGGCAGGTGCCTAGGGGAGAGCCAAATACTACCATTCTGCTTAAGGACCATACCAACAAAACGACTCCAAATGACATTCTGCTATACTCATAGATCATTATCTTGCTTAGCCATCATCAGTGAAGCTTCTTCCTGCAGTAGATGGGAACAAATACAGAGACCCACACTAGAGAGTGATAAATCTTGGAACACTCAGTCCTAGATTGGATGTCTCCATCAGATTCTTTGCCTCAAGGTTCAGGGAACTCTGCAGAAGAGAAGGCAAAAAGATTGTAATAGCTAATGATCCTGGAGGACACTGAGCAAACAAGGCCTTCTAAGCACAGCAGGACTGACACACATATGAACTTACAGAGGCTGAGGCAGCATGCACAGGACCTGCACAGGTCTGGACCAGATGAAGTCCCAGGGCAGAGAGGGAAAGTGGACACAAGCTCCACTCCCCATCCCTAACCCAGAAGCTACCTCCAATTAATGGTCATTTACAAATGAAACTTAGTTTTTTTTCAATGGATTCTCCCTGGGGCGTATAAACCACTCCTTAGGGCAGGCCCCATGCTCAGCACTAGATGGTCAACACAAAATGAACTCGATGGCATCTTTGGAGGGTCTTGGTCTCACAATGCTTTGTCGGGATTTTTTCCTGACTTTTTACTGACCTTTCAAATCTATAGCGATTCTGAGTCAGATCTCACTGTAGAGTGAGCCACATTCTAACTCTTTCGAGGATTACCCCCACAACTTTCCCTTTTCTCCTTGCTCCGCAAATGTTGCTTCTTGAAGTTAGTTCTGATTGAAGTGCAGAAACCAACTAGAGACAGACAGCTCCCATGTAGTGTAACAGGAGGAGCGGGCTGCTTGTCCTCCCAGCCACCCAGCTAGCTTACACCTGAAATAATCACATAGAAACTGTATTAATTAAAATACTGATTGGCCATTAGCTCTAGCCTCTTATTGGCTAACTCTCACATCTTGATTTAACCCATTTCTATTAATCTGTATGCACCACAAGGTCGTGGCTTACCTGGAAAGGTTTAGCATGTCTGACCTGGTGTCTCCATGGTGGCTCCCTCTGACTCCTTCTGCCTTCTTCCTCCCAGAATTCTGTTCTGTCTTCTCCACCTACCTAAGTTCTGTCCTATCAGGCCAAGCAGTTTCTTTATCGATTAACCAATGAAAGCAACACACAAACAGGAGGACCTCCTACACAAATGTAGCACACTGAGTACAGATGGTCAGAAAGGCAAGAAATGAGGATTCTCCAAAGCTGCAAAAAAATCTGAGCTTGGTGAGACATCAGCTTATGCTCAGAGACATCCAGAGGTGTGAAGCTGTGCTCATCCACAGTCACTTTCCAATGTTCTCCTGGGTGGCCCTGGATAGAAAAGGAAGAACACTGCATTGCTGGTGACAGGGAAGACATGTGGGTACAAGTCTTAGCACAGACACAGAATATAAAGGTACCCCTGCCAGGAGCACATGCTCACAAAAGGGCATGCACAATGAAGAGGTGATTGACAGCTGAGAAGGAGAAATGACACACACTCTATCTTTCCCCAGGCACCCTAAGCTTTCTCTGTGGGCCCAAATATTGATTGAAAGTGGCCATGTGATAATGAACCATGGAGAGGACTCATAGTGTGTATTTCCCAGGCCAGATTTTCCTGGTTGTCATGATGTGCATGCCGAGCCTGACAATAGTGCAGTACCTGGCTCAGGCTGATTAGATTGAACTGCTTCTAGATGTGGCTTTGCTTTCCATGGCCCAACACTTCATGCAGCAATCACATACAGGATTGATGAATTCCTGTATTTGCTACCATGCTTTTACACATGCCACTTCTGACCAGAAAACCCATTTTATAGTAAAGGAGTGTGAGAACAGAATAACTCCCTTGGCAGCAGGGGGCTCACCCATTATTGTTCCAGCTCTACCAAAGAGACTCATTGCTAGAAGCCTCCATAAAGTACTCTTTTCTGACAGGATCCTGAGTGGGTGGAGCCCCATGATCAAATATGTCACCTACATAATGAGCAATCCTCCAGTCAGGGTGTGTGATGATAAAGGTCAGAATAGAAGCACCAATGTTTCCTGTTGCTGCCGGGTCTACCCTCATTTCATTTCTGTTGCTGTAATAGAACACCTAAGACTGTCATCAATAATAAATGGGGATTTCACTTCATTGTTTTGAAAGCAGGGGAGTTCACTGTTATGATGGTGAGAGACTTTCTTGTGTAGCTCACAGTGGGGGAATGAGATGAAGAAGGATGGTGAGAAGAGGCCACACTGGGGTAGAGGCACAAAGCTCTGTGTCAGTATAAATGTACTCACAATGGTGGAGCCTTGAAGCCCTAGCCAGATTTGAGGATTCTAGCCTCTAATATTTTTATGCTGGCAATTAAATTTTGCCAGGTTTTTGATGAGGTACACATTCAAACTATAGTACTTAGTGATCCATCTGTAAGTCTTACAGATAAAGTGGAAACAGCCACTGACAATCAGAATGTCTCTTGACATCAGTGCAGAAGGCAGACTCGGGAAAATCCCTGGGTGGGTGTGCTGATGCCTACTGCAGAGGGTATAAGAGACTGGCTGGCATGATGAAAGCACAGACTATGAGCCTGGGCTCTGGAATGTCATTGCCTTGGCACCTCTGGAATTCACAATGAAATTAATAGAATCCATAGCAACCAGCACAGAGAAGGCCAAGAAGAAAGGAGTGGACCACTGAAGGCTGCCACTCTGCAGAAACAAAGGCCAGTGTCACCTCAGTAAGAAATCAAATGAGGTGGATCTGAGAGTGGGGACAGGAGCAGGGACAAGCATCAAGGAATGATGGCCTCCACACTGTCTGCTTCTTCTGTTACCATCTCCTTTGCCCTCCTGTGTGGACCCCGACGATGTGATTAGGCTTTGTTATTAGAACCTGGCTATTCCATGGCTATATTCCTCTCTAATAGTTTGCTTATGAGCCAGATTGGAAAAGTCCCTTTTGCCGTCAAAGGCAAATCACAGAGCTGGAAGAGAAGCCTCTGACTTTGGTCAGACTCAGAGTGTGATCACCCCAGGAGGCTTGCAGTAGTCTGAATGTAACTGACCCCTATAAGCTTATGGGGAGTGGCGCTATTAGACATGGCTTTGTTGGAGTAGGTATGGCCTTGATGCAGGAAACACGTCACTGTGGGGTGGGCTTTGAGGTTTCCTAGGCTCAAGATAGCACCCAGTTGACTTCTGATTAAGAAGTAGCCAACACCTTGTCTGTCTGCACACTGCCATGCTCCCCACCATCATGATCATGGACTGAACCTCTGAAATGTAAGCTGCCACCTCAATTAAATGTTTTCCTTTATAGGATTTTCTGTGGTCATGGTGCCTCTTCACTGCAATAGAAATCTTAGCTAAGACACAGCTGGTGGAGGTATATAGAATGAATAATGTCTTCCGGGTGACCTTCAGGACTCTGTGCCTCATCATTCGGAGCCAGAAAGGGAACATCTGTGGAAAGCTTGGCCTCTGAGTAAGAGGAGCTGAGTTGCTCACGTCTTGCAGAGTCTCAGCACTTACACACATGGGATCTTGCTGAGCCTGAGCAGCCAGGGACTGTGCTGAGCTACCAGTACCCAGTACCCACTGCCCCTTACCTCCAAAGCAGCCTCCACCTGAGCTTGGGGAAGCAATGCTGCCTCTCCCACCCACTCTTCTGTAGCTTCTGCCTCAGGACCCATTATGAGGGTTTCCAATGGAGCAGCAGGGCAGGGGTAGGAACAGGACATTTCATCTTTCCAGTTGTGTCTTTCTCGGTACTCTCAGAGTGGGCTCTGCAATGACCCTCTCCATCCAGCAACAGATGGTCTCAGTGACACACCTGGCTGGAGTTTGATCTCTTTTTTTCCCCTGTTCCTTGAACCAATCTTGGGTGTTACTTTTAAAATACAGCTCTGAGACCACCATTTCCTCCTCTGTTGCTAGGTCTGGCAAACTTGGGTCCCTTTCCTGATGTCCTTGATGCTAGCATAGCAGCAACAGTAGACCAGACTTGCCTCTCTGAGGGTCACTCTGCCAATCCTGTTCCAGTTTCTGGGTCAGAAGTCCACAGTCTCTTCTCTGGGTTCTTCTACTCTGATGCCTCCCTAAATCATTGTCTCTGGGATGCCACGCACTTGCTATTTGCTTGTTGATGTTTCTTCAACCCAATTTAAAAAGGCTCTCCCACAGCTAGATTGGTAAATGATGTGGTTCAATGCCAGCCTTGATTCTGACTCCTACTCTTTACTCCACCCCTCTAGCTGATGCTGAAGGAAGCTGTCTTCTGGGTGGCATGCCCACAGCTGCTGGCAGCTCACATGGCTAGAGTTTAGCTCCATACTGTTTCTCTGAGTCACCATCAAGTGCTTAGTCTCCCTGACAGAAAAGGTGTCAGCGTACCCATCACTGGGTGCTGCTGGAGGATGGCAAGACACCTGCCCACACCATGAACACGGCTTATTGTGAAGGTCCTCTGGGATAATCTCGCACTGCTTCCTTTATTAAAGGCATAGGAGACACAGTATACGGAGAAGGGCTATGAAAATAGTCTTTTGTCCAGTCACGACCATAGAGAAGGTTAGAACATGTCAAGCATGGTGTTTTGTTTCTGCTGCCCTCCAAAACACTCTAGTATTCAACCTTGGGCAGCCCAGCCCTTCCTGCAGCACCATGCCTGTTGCTTCAGGTCCAGAAGCAGCAGTTTTTAAAGCATAGGAAAATAGGCTATTTCACAAGATAGATTGGAATTTGGCTGTCACCAGTTAATAAAGCTATAGGTTTTCTATTGAAGCACAAGCTATGAAGACTTCCCTTCCATCTGATGAATGGGCCAGAGGCTCCATTTCCTCTGTGAAGAGCTGACTTAAGAAAAGAAATGTCCCTCAGAACAAAAACACACCTGTTCTACCAATACAGATCATCCCCTCAGTTCAAAACCTGCGCAAATGCATATGGTATGGGGAGCCCAGCAGAAGTGACCCCCCCAGACACAGCGGCCCACCAGAGATGACCATTCAGACACAGTTGCCGATCAGAGATGACCATTCAGACACAGTGATTATATCCAACTGAAAGTCTTAGGTTCAGCAGGCTGGGACTAAACTCGGATATTCAAGACCTAAGTGTAGTCCTGAGCATGGAGATTTTTTTAAGACAAAAACCACATCCTGGCATCTCACTTGGTAGCTACAGGGGGCAAGCAGTTTAACAAGTGAAGACAAGCAGTTAGCTGGAGGGGGTTCTGCATAGGCAGGCAGTTTAATAGAAGCTGAGATCCTTGGCTGGGGGTATATTGACCTTGGGTAACCAGAACAGGGTTGAGTAATTCTCTGCAGGATTCTCCATCAAGAAGATCAAATTCTAACTAAACCTGAAATGGCCTCAGCAAGAATGCAAGATGGAGGAACCTCTGTACCATCTTGCCCTGTCACACATGAGAACCTTGCAAACTACAGGTGGCAGAGTTTTATGAGTTTTCAAGGGAACATTTTTATTTTTGAGACAGTCTTGTATATCTCCAGCTGGCCTTGAACTCACAGGGTAGCTAAGGCTGGCCTTGAGCTTCTTTCATCCTACCCCCACCTCCTAAATGCTGGGATTAGAGGCACAAGTCACCCTGCCTGGGTGAAAGGGATCAATTTTTAAAATTCTGGTGTGCTATCAAAGAAAATGATGAGTTTTTGCTGTCTTGTATTGGAGGGATAAAGGGAAAGATTTTTTTTTTCAGAGATGTTTTTGGTTTCAAGATGACTGGATTTATTTTGTGTCACTTTGAACAAAGCCTAAATGTGACAGTCTTCGGAGACACCCTTTGGAAATCTCCCACTTCTGGGATCGTGGCGACTGACAATGTTGGCCACTCCATTCTCTTTTGCTTTGTTCTTTGCCCTGGTCTAATCATGGCTTTGCCAAGAGGTGGGAAGCCTGATACCCATGGAGCGGAGGCCCCAGACCCGGTGCAGGGAAAAGCCATTGTATTTGATGGTGGCAGCTTCATGTCCTTCAAAATGGGACAGCAGAACTTAACGTGCCACCTAACTCCCTGGATAAGCGCACAGCCGTGGCACAGAGCTTCTCTCTCTGGATGGATTCTGCTGCTCGTTCGTTAAACATTTCTGTGTGGAGCTTTATTCATTTCGTTTAGCTCTGCCAAATGCTCCTGATGCACGAAGCCAGGAATCAGCCTGATGCTGAAAGCTGAAGCAGGCAGAGATGTAGGGGGGGTGGGGAACCGAGTGCCAATCCTGAGACCTGAACCTTGAAGGGAGATGCAATCACTCTGCCCCTGTCTCTAGTCTGTAAACTAGCTAAAGCTGCGGACAGCATAGATCCAGGGTGAGAAAAACCATCAGTGTAGCATTGGTCTGAATTGTCATGTCTCTTGCATTCATCACTTTCCAGCAGAGATCGTTTCTGCTCTGTTTGATTTCAAACATGTTCGGGCTGATTCCCTTTCTCAAGGAAAACTCAAGTCCCGCCTCCTTACCATGCCTCAGTGTGTTTCCTTAGCTGGAAATGGAGCAGGGAGACTGGTGGCAAATAATAGTAATTTGCTTATTCATTTCCATAGCTTTCACCCGGCCAGCACATTCTTGTGGCCATGTTGTCTGTTTATCTCCATTGTGTTTGAGGCAGTTGTCTTGGATACAGAGAACACCGACACTGATAAATTGCAATTCACACCTTAAAGCAATCTACATTTCTGGCAGAGTGGACATTTATAGAACATTCTTTGCCACAGGCAAAACTTCTTTTCTCTAGGATTTGAAGATTTCTTTTCCATCGTAAGAAAGGAAACCAGGACATGTCCGGATTTTCCCTCAGTGAAGATGTTTAATTTTGCTTTCATAGGATCTGCCTTGTCACTTCCATGACCAGTGTGTTCTGCTGGGTTTCACCATTTCCTTCAGCTCCAGCAGAACTATTTCCCAGTTGGGCAGGGCTTGGGTTGAGCACAGCACTGCCCCAGAATCCACCTGGCTTTGTGTCATATCTGGCTGTTTTTCCTTTTGGTTTAGACCTTTGCTTGGTCAATCTCCCAAACTCAGAATTCTATGAAGAATATGTTCTGAACTCTGATGGACAGAACTTAAGGACAGGAAGTAGTCTTCAACTGCACAGTCCCTTTCTCTTCCTGGCAGGGACTCCTTAGATGACCCAGTAAGACCTTATGTTCTCAGCACCTTGCTGGATCTTGAGTTCATGCAGTAACACAGAGGGGTCCTCAGGTCCCTGATGCTCAGCTGTCTTGCGTGATCTGTACTGACTGAAGGACAGTGTCAAGTGTGCACACGGCCTATGTTTGGTTCCATAGTGAGGATATTCTTTCCTTGACTGTCTACACAAAGCCAAGGTGGGGCTGGGCCAGCAGCCTATTGACAGTAGAGCTTTGCACAGCAGCATTCCCTGGCTGCAAAGGCTACATGCTTTAGCGCGACCTAGCCCATCGTGACCATCACAGAGTGCCTTGTCTCCCCAGCTGGCTGATTTCCTACTCACTGGCCCTTGTTGGTCTACTCAGTAAAGGTGCTCCCCACACTGTGTGTGTGGATGTGTGTGTGTGTGTGTGTGTGTGTAGTCTGTGCATCTATTTATATTTCATAGTTCTTGTATGTGAGTGTGTGTTCACAGGTCTTATGTGTGTGTATGTAGTATGTGTGCCTGTATATGTCTGTGTTCACAGTTCTTGTGTATGAGTGAGTGTGTATGTGTGTCTGTGTGTGTGTACTCTGTGTGCCTGTTTTTGTATGTGTTCACAGTTCTTGTGTGTGAGTGAGTGTGTGTTCACAGTTCTTATGTGTTTGTATGTAGTCTGTGTGCCTGTATGTCTGTGTTCACAGTTCTTGTGTATGAGTGTGTATGTGTATGTGTGTGTGTGTGTAGTCGGTGTGCCTGTTTGTATCTGTGTCCACAGTTTTTATGTGTGAGTGCAGATGTGAGCTTAGCCACTGCACATGTGTGGAGGTCAGAGACAGCCTGTGGTTATCAGGTCCCTGGACAACTTACTTGAGGTGGAGGTCTCTATTGTTTTCCTCTTCACTGCCTGTGAGCCTCTAGGGATTCCCCCATCTCCACGCACCCATCTCAATATAAGAGCGCTGGGATTTCAGACACATCCTAGCACACCCAGCTTCCCTGTGAGTTCTGGGGGTTCAGACTCAGGTCTTCATGCCGTGCTGTGCTGTGCTTGGTTCACTGAGACATCTCCCCAGCTCTTAAACTACAGCAAAAAGAGCTAGTTTTTATTCTAAAAAATTTAACAGGAGGGACCAAAAACTGAAGAAAAAAAAAACTTGACGTGGAGAACATCACTTATGACAGACTTCCCACCCCCAGGTTGGCAAGATCCTGTGTTTTCCTATATGCAAATGGTGACCAGTTCTACAACCCCAAACAGGCAATAAGCAGCTAATATCCTGGCACAATGAGCAGAGCCATTGTGAGAATTACAGAATAACAGGCCACTAGCACAGGGAGCCCTCCACCTGGACTGTGCTGAGCACATTTGCAAATCCATTTACAGTGGCATTAGCTCCCAATTCAAGGGCTTCTACAGGTAACTGCTCAGTAATGACCCAAAGCGCTGAACTGCGTATGATAAGTGCGCTCCCATCCCCCTGGCCTATGAAGCCATTTTGCTTCTTGTCAGCACAAAGAAATAGCATTACAACCATGTAATTTTTCCCGAACAAATCATGTGTTGAAAAGAAGCAGCAGAAGAAAGCCGGAGCAGTCAGTCAGCACCAGCAGTAGATTTACAGTCTCCAACTCAGGGAAGGGAAGGCGGGGGCTTTGATGGTACCCGAGCCGACCTTTTGCTATCCCCACTGAGGTATCCCTTCTCCAAGGAGAGTGATTGTCTGCAGAGGCACAGGTGGGCTGGAGACTCACAGTGGGACATCCATCTCTGGGCATCCTTAAGGACAGGACATACAGTCTCTGTGTGCCTCTTTTTCCCCCAATAAAGGAGCCAAGGACTGCAAGTTACTACATAACACTTCACTGGGTGGCGGTGGGAAGACAAGGGTTAATATTTGTAAGCCTTCTGATCTTCTCTTGGCCCCTCACTAGTTCAGCGATGTTGCCATGTTTTGGACAAAGCCATCACAGTGACCTTATGCATAAACCTCCTGATAGGGTTCAGATGCACGTGACTATCAGCTGCCTCAGAGGTCTGGCCTATTATTTACAGCTGATCTACCTTGGCAGTAACTTAACCTCCCTACTCTCACTCCTCCCAGGTCAAAGCTCGACATAGAATCTGGGCTACTATTAGCTCACAAAACCCCCACTATTTGCAAGGCTGGGCTTAACCAGCAACTGCAGGTTCACCTGGTGGGCTGAGGTTTTTCTGCTCCTCTGCGCCTAAGAAGCTACAATATAGCTAGGAATGGTGACTCACACAGTTAGATCAAACTAGAGATAAGGGCAGGCAGATCCCTATGAGCCTGGTCTACCTAGTGAGTCCCAGGCCAACCAGGGCTACATAGTGAGACCCTGTGTCAAATATTACGATGATGATGATGATATAAATAAGTTGTAATTTAGAAGTGGAGCCCTGTGACCTCATTGCCCTACAGAGGTTCTAGGCTCTTGGTAACAAAGAACATAAAGTCTAACCCCACAGGTCCTCATCTCAGGATTCACACTGGGTCTTTTGGCCCAGAAAATAAAATGCCCTCTGCCTGTTCCTTCTCATAACCTCTGAGCTTTCATCTTCATGTATACTTGAAGTATATTTAAACGTTTTAGTGTTTTTATCGTTGTGGGAAAGGTATTGGAAGCCATCTAGAGTTCATCGTTTTAATTTCCAAGAATGTGCTAAGACTGACATGTATTTCCCTTTGGGCTGCCAGGCGATCTGGGCATTGCCCATCCCTTTTTTTGTCCTTTCCTCTTTGGGGGTCACTTGCTGCCTACCCTCCTCCACGATGCTTCAGTGAGAGGCCCTGATGGTAGGTCCCTGCCTGTTTGAGAATGGTTCCATACATGAATAGCACTGCAGGGGTACGGGACACTCTGTTAGGAGGCAGTTTGAGTCGACCCACATGCCGGCACTGGCGTGTCGTCCAGCTAATGTAGATGAACGGACAGATAGTGGACAGGGGAATGACTGTTGGCGGTACACAGAATACCCTCACGTTTCTCATACTCCATGGGAACCGATAGCTGGGCGAGTCGGGGTCCAGCCAGTGGAGGTCGACCTTCCCTGCTTCTTGGAGACTGCACATACTTTCACAGTCCCTTTGGATGGATGCAGTACGAACCAGCAGCTTCCATCCTTTCTCCCAAGGCTGTGCATGCTTTGCTCTCAGACGGGAGCGGGTTCCTCACTCGTGCCCTTCACCAGCTTGAAGAATGATTTCTCACACTTGACACTTACCTTTGTACTTCATTTCAGAAATGTCCAAATCAGCTCAATGTGCCCTGAAAATAGTGCTGGGGATCCATCCCTTCACAAGTCTGATCATGGGAGGGGGAGCAGAAGGGTCCTGAAGGAATGCTGTTCTTCCTTTGTGCTGAAGACCTGAGAGGCCAGTGAGTGGTGCTAGGAAAGGGCCTGGAGCCAGAGGCCTTGTTGGCCCTCCTGATGGGCTCTCACTCACCAAGTGTTTCCCCTCTGACCTTGACGCTTCTGATGAGATGTCACCAAGCTCTTTCCTCCTTAGTGTGCCAGATGCTAGCAGGAGGCTCACAATAGACACTCATACCTGTCACAGTGGGTACCTTAGGGGCACTTACTGAGGACCAGGCATGCCAGACGCAAAGCCCTCCACCCCAATGGCCTGTGTGAGCTCCCAAGACAGGATGACAGCACCCTACTTGCAATGGAGAGGCTCCTTTTTCTGAGAATCTGCAGGTCTGCAGACGGTCTGTTTACTCTGGCCTGTAAAACTCTCCAGATTTCCAAATCAATGCGAATCAGTCAACATCTCAATCCATCACCCTTAAGTTAAATTAAAAAGGAACATTCAAAGATCAAGGCTCAGAAATTCCCAGAATCCCCACTACCTTCCTTCTGACAGGAGGAATCCAGGCTTTCAAATTGTTTCTGATATACAAATGGCCCTGTCGAACCTCAGGAGCCAGAGAGCCAGGACTTGAAGCACACAATCCTCCCAGTTTGAACAGTACCCATTCATCAGCTTGAGAAGCAAAGTCAGGAGCTGGCTGTCTGGACAGGGAGGTTCCTCCTCATTGCTAGTGTAGGGGAGCCATGGCCTAGACAGCCTCATCCATCAAGGGGGAATATGGATCATGGCCCTGTCAGTGTCAGGAGGAGGTTCCTCACAGGCTATGGTGTGTGTGTGTGTGTGTGTGTGTGTGTGTGTGTGTGTGTGTGTGTG
>LOJH01022079.1:0-20035 GCA_001685095.1 Ellobius talpinus
AAAGGGTTTATTTCCACTTACAACTCTCAGGCCACACCCCATCACTGAGAAAAGTTGAGGCAGGAACTCTAGGTGGGAACCTGGAGGCAGGAGCTGAAGCAGAGGGCAAACAGGAACATTCCCTACAGGATTGCTCCCTTGGCTTGCTCAGGCACTTGCTTATGCCACCCAGGACTATCTGCCCAGGGGTAACTCTGCACCCAAGAGAACTGGGCCGGCCCTCCCACATCAATCGTTAATTAAGAAAACGCCCTACAGACTTGCTTACAAGCAATAATCCTGGAGGCATTTCCTCAATTCAGAGTCGTCACCCCCCCCAAATAACTAACTTGGGTCAAGTTGGCATAAAACTAACCAACAGAACTGTTTCTGCTCTAATCCTGGTACTCAAGAGGCTGAAGAGAGAGATTGTGAATTTCAGACCAGCCTGATCTAGAGAGAGGCAAAGTAAGGAAGTGCTGCTGAGAGAGGAAGTAATCTTGGAATTCAGTCAAGAGTAGTGAACAGAGATTTGCCTGGGGTAGAAGAGCAGTGATGGCAAAAGGCACAACCCAAGTAAATGCTTGCAGGCCTAAGAGAACATGATAGGGAGTTAGGAGTTTGCTACAAATCCAGCTTAGTATCCCTGAAGAAACACAAAAGAAAGGAAAGTCAGCAGGCAGGTCAGAAAAGAGAGAGCCTTGAAGTCACGTTAGGGGGGATGACCTTTAACAAAATGTCTACTACAGCCAAACCTGTTCTCCCCATTCTTCTAACACATTTTCGTTCAAATACTTAGCAAAAGACTTTTGATTCTTCCATTGAAGAAGTATAGACCCTTTGAAGTCTCGCACTTTTGAGTGATGCTCTTCAAATCCACGGGCCTGACATTCAAGTAGCACATACGTCTAGAAAAAATGGTAGAGATGTTTTTGAGATAACACAGCTATTCAGCAGTAGATGTGGGACCCTAAACCAGGTCGTGCGGGTCGTTTGAGCAACGCATCATGTTTCTCAGAGTTACATATAGAAACAGAATTTGTAAAAGGCATTTAATGTAGTTGCCACTGAATTGGGCAATTTTTTTTCCTTTCATGAAATTCTTTGGACTAGGCAGGGAGATTCAAGTCTCCAAAAAACACTCTGTGAAGAGACTTTCCTTGGTAAGCACGAAGAGTTGTTTTGAGAAGTTACAGCCTGGTTTGGGGTCTTGGCATTACATTGCACACAATTCAATGTCATTTAGTGCTACTGCTGCCATTAAAGACACAAACATGGGTGGTGCTCAGAAAAAGCACAGTTCTCACTCCAAAGGAAGTAAGAGATAGTTTATTCTGAACTACACATCAGTGGCTACAACACAGGAAAGCAAATCCAGGTTACCCTTAATAAAATGGTCCAGTGTGGAAGAGGTTGCATGAATGGTAACTGTCAAAGAACAAAAGAAAATCACAAATAAATCCATTTGTCAAATACATTGGTGAGGATGTCAGGTATGTGAGCGCCCCACAACAGAGCAGGGAAGTAGTCTATATGTCACTGAGATGGTACTTTATACCCATAGCTTCAACGTTGGTAGTAGCTACTGCTCAGCTAAGTTGAACAATGCATCCCACAATTTTCCCTAATAGGTATTGGCTCGAATACAGAGGTTAAGAGGGCTAACAATCACCCTGAATCATTTGGCCCTTGGTCTACAATATTTCCTCTGCCCCAGATCAGGCAGGACTGGCTGGAATTTTCAGCACAGATGCGGGTTTTTCAGAGAACTACACTGCACTGTTGATTACCACCCGCTTAGGACAAAACAGCCAGAGACCTCTTGAAAGTCCAAGAGGTTCCCAATGGCCAGACGCATGAATTCACATAGGCAAGGGAGGAGCTGCTCTATAACACTCCTCTCATGAATCACACAAGCTGTTATCCAGTTGTTGTTTTTTTTAAAGTCTGTCTGTGGTAAGATTCAACATGATCAATAACCATCCATCATCTCTATCATGGAGTCACATGGGAAAGTCCTTGGAAGATAATTTCATTTCCATGGTCATTCACAGATTGCTTCAAATATGTTCTACCAGTCTTCCTAGTCTCATAGACTCCAGTTTCCTTCATTACAACTCAGTTAATCTTAACTGTGTGACCTTGAGCAAGTAGCCCAACCCTTTCCTCCTATGCAAAGCAATAGGGGGCTGTGTAAGTTTAGCTGCACAGCCTTCAGAGGTACCTGGAGTACCACTGTGCACGTTGCAAGAATCTGCCTGATCTCCTCAAAGCTGCCTGTAGACCTCTCTAAAGCTTGTCTTTGAAAGGACTCATTCTACCACAGTGTTTAAATACCAGTATGTTTTCTTGAATTTTAAGGGCCTTTGTACTTTCCCTAAATGAACACGATGTAGTAAATCCCTCATCTCAACAGGAACTTAATATGACAAAGTGTTTTATGCAGAGAAACACAACAAACAACTCATTTTTATTACTTTTTTCTAACTCTGAAAACGTTGATATCATCATGAAATACAATGCTTAAAATGACAGAGCTCATATATAATAGGCACTCGGAAAGCAGTTAGCAACGCTACAAAGGAAGTGGCTCACAAAGGTCAGAACCAAATTACAATTCTGTGTATTTTTTCCCTCTTAGGAAACAACAAAGGTGTGTATTAATCTAAACAAATGCAGAGGAACAGTTTATCTCCAGTGTCACAGTTGCTAAGTTTCCAAGGCTCCTTCACAAATATCACCTACCATTTCTGTATTTCTGGTAAAGGTTAACCCTGAAACATCAGTTTCCTAAGGTGACACAAAGTATCAGAAAATCACCTTGGGAATTCACAAATGTGTCCCACTGCCTTGGCAAGGGGGGATTGTTAGTCTCATTGGACTGGGTAACCTTTTCAGCCTCTACTTAGGCCCTGGTTCCCTCTCACTCTCGCAAAGCACTGTTGTCAATTCGTTCATCTCACGTGAAAAGCTTTATCTTTATTCTTTTATTTGTGTGTGTGCATGTGTGTGTGCACGCACACATGTGTGCCAGGTGTGTGCAGTACACGTGAAATCGGGAAGAGGGAGCGTTTGGTAATCTGGAGCTGGAGTTACAGGAAGTTGTGAGCCACTGGACATTGGTACTAGGAGCTGAGTTCGAGTCTTCTGGAAGAGCAGGAATTGTTCTTAACTGCTGAGTCATCTCTCCACCTTTCTCCATCCTTCTAAATTGTACCCAACTGAAGGTTGATGAGTAGAAACATTTGAACTCAGAAGACATTAGCTTTGTCACAAATGGGTTGGTTGAGTCACCTATTTTCTATGTAGATTTTTCCTGATTTTTGAGGCTCCCTACTTCCAAATCCTGACTGTAAGTCTTATCTAAGAAGCCATCTGAAGGGCCAGTGAGAGGGCTCAATGGGTAAAGGTGCTTGCTCTCAAGTCTGCGGACCTGAGTTTAATCCCCAAGACCCACATGGTGGAAAGAAATCACTCCCCCAAATTGTCCTGACCTACACGCACAGGCGCGCGGGCGCGCGCACACACACACACACGTGTGTCACACACGTGTGTGCGCACTTGCAACATAGCATATGTGCCCCCCAAAATAAATAAAGTTGAAAAAAATTAAAAGAAGCCTTCTGAATGAACTATCTCGAGGCGTGGAGTGATTTGTCATGTCTTGGTTGCAGTACAACGCTGCCCTACATTCTCCTCTAGTTATTTTTATATGAAAAAAATCCCTTCTCATCCATATTTAGTTTAAAAAGCTTATTTTCAGGGTCAGACAGTGTGTCTTCTATTTAACTTAAATCTCCTAGGACAACTCAGAGAGTGCCTGAATTTAATCAATATGTACTTAGAACTATTTGCTCAAAGCAAAGACATGCTTTCCTTCAAAGCTCTGGAGCTCTATTTTACATCGATGTGGTATGACAGGAACATGAGAGCCACAAATGTTAACTTTGAATTTCTAGCCAGCCAGATGGCAGATAATGGCACTTGCTGCACAAGCCTGGAAACCTGAGTTTGATTCCTGGAACCCACGTGAAGGTGAAAAGAGAGAACGGACTCTCCAAAGCTGCCCTCTGACCTCAGCACATGTGACATGGCATGTGTGCCTAAACACATGCACATTACAGGCACACATTCAATAATTAATAACAGATTTATATTTACTTTAAATTTTTTTGTAGATTGGACCAGGAATGTTGGTAGCATGCTCATGTAGTAGACACAAGGTTCTGTGTTCAATCCCCAGCACCAAATAAACCAGGTATGAGTGTATTCTGCACCACTAGGAAGGTATAAGCATCACTCAAGAGGTGGAAACCGAAGATCAGAAGTTCCATATTATCCTTGTCTATACAGCAAGTTTGATAACATGTTTCAAAAGAAAGGAAGGAAAGAAAGAAGAAAGAAACTAGTTGGCATGCATTTTGAAAAATAAAGAAACAAAATTTATTTTTAAGAATGCATAACTGGATATACAAATATATATTATTGGGATGAGGCGCTAGGAGTGCAGTTCAGTTGGTAGAATGCTTGGTAAGGATGCAGGTGTAGGTTGTGTAGGTTTGACCCCCCAGCACCACACAAAGGGAATATAGTGGCACACTCTTATAACCTCAGCACATGGGAGCAGAGGTTAAAGGTCATCCTCCTTTGAGGCCAGCCTGGATTACATGAGACCCTGTCTCAAAAAATATTGTCATTCAACATGTAGCCAAGATGTTAAGATATTTTACATCTTTTGATTATGACATCGAGGTATAGTTTACTTTTTACAACACATCTCAATTTAAAATAGCCACATCTAAGCACTAGGTGGCCACCTAATAAACAGCGCCATTCTGCAATTCTCCTTTGCAAGGAGATCACTTTATTTTCTATTCGTATCATGATGACTCTGGGTAACTTAATAAGTACTCAAGCCAACTAGAACGTATCAGATTCATTCTGGTAAAGTAGATTTGTAAATCAATAGCTACTAATGCAGGTGATCCGTGCTGTATGCATGCACCGAAGAAACCCTGTCGGCTGGCTGAAAGGCGCGGAGCATGGGAAACAAGAGTCAACGATTGCCAGAAGTAAAGTGTGACTTCAGAAGAAAGTGACGAGAAAGAAAGGCAGCCGGCTGTTGGCAGATGGGAGTTGCAAGTTTCCAAACGTTCGGGATCAAAGAGAGAGGCCTCATAGGGTGCCGCCCCAAAGAGCATCCAAGTGTGTAGGGACAGAGGCGGGAAGGGAAACCGGCGGGTGAGGATTGGTTGGGAGCAAGCAAGAGTAGTGGGGACGGAAGACGGACGGGAGCGGGCGCCGGCTAGGGCAAGCAAACCCGCGAACCAAGAGAGAGTGGCCCCTGGGTGCCAGGACTCTACTTGAGGACCGACTTGACTTGCGAGGGAAGGCCGGCGGCTGACCCAACCCGCACCGCACCCACGGTCGCCCTCTCACGCTGGCTAGCGCTCGGAATTCAGCCCCGCCACTCCCGGGTCTCAGAGTCCTGGGAACTTGCTAGTTCAGTTCTGGCCTCCTCGAGCCCATCTTCAGTAAAACAGCTTCTACAACTTTAAAACAGGCTGACTGCTGAAAATGAGTCCATGGAAACGGTTGCCAGGGCCCGTAAACTACTACTCCCAGAAGTCATTTGGGACACTTTGGTAACAAGCAATTGGCCAATGATGTACTGTTTCCTGTGTCGTGAGACCTTTTGGGCTCTTTACTGAGTTTACCTTTGACTTCGGTCAGAATTGTTCCGGGTTTCTTTCTCCCACAAGATGGCAGCGTCTGAAGACGAGTTACTGCTGCCGCGGCTTCCAGAGCTCTTCGAAACCAGCAAAAAACTTCTGGAGGAAGTGGAAGTAGCGACTGAACCCTCCGGCTCCCGGACAATCCAAGATAAGGTGTCCAAAGGACTGGACTTCCTTGCGAAGGCTTCTGGAATGTTATCGGAACTTGATTTGTTCAGGTATGGGGGAGAGGGTAGTAACCGCAGAGCATGATTGGTTAGCAAGGGTGGAGCCATTGCGCCTGGGTGGAAAGGACCTTTAAGGCTAAACCCGCGTGGTTCTTGCTTGCTCACTCTGTGTGTGTTCTTTTCATTGTCCACATCTCTTCTGAGATGGTTAATATCCCAGGACAATGCTCCCTAGTGTACAGCTGACTGCCTCGGTCTTGGGTATGCAAACTCAGCCACTTTGTTTTAATCTGCCAATGCTGTCTTCGCAGCACTCTTTGCAAACTCTGTTCTTCCCCAGAAGCAAGAGCCACAGTTTAATGCTCAGCCAGGCTTCACGGCCTCCTCTTTGCTCTTTCCAGCCGCAATGAAGATTTGGAAGAGATTGCTTCCACCGACCTGAAGTACCTGATGGTGTCAGCGTTGCAAGGAGCTCTCACCATGAAACAAGTCAACCCCAGCAAGCGTCTAGATCATTTGCAGCGGGCTCGAGAACACTTCATAAATTTCTTAACTCAGTGTCATTGCTATCAGGTGGCAGAGTTTCAACTACCCCAAACCAAGAATAACTCAGCTGAAAATAACACTGCTAGCACCTCCATGGCCTATCCAAATCTCGTTGCTATGGCATCTCAAAGACAGGCTAAAATAGAGAGGTGGGTCAATGGCTGTAATTTGAGAGCTGCAGTGCTGTTGGTGGTGCATGTGTTTGTATGTGGGCTACAGAATAGTGTATGCCATTCTCATGGTTCTATATTGAACATAGGCCATGGTAAAAGCAAACTTTCCAGAGTCTTGAGAAGCCTCTGCCATTGTTGAGGGGGTTGTACCAAAACTATAGGATTTCCACACCCCCCAACACACACCTTATAGTTGCCGATAGTAGTGATGTTTACTATCCTGACTTTCGGGATTAGCAAAGTATATCCTGACTTTTTCCATGTCAGTACATAATGCTCTCTGTATGGGGGTAAATATCGCAGATGTAGAAAATATTCTGTTCTATTTATTGAGCAATTCTCTTCAGGAGTACAAGCTGAGATGTGTAATGTCCTTAATTATAGCTCTGGTACAGCATCATGTAGCCTTGATATTGTTTATTCTTAGTTTAAAAAAATCAATGAATGCTCAGTGTCTAAGAACAAAGTTAAGCACTGTGGATGCAACCTGTTTGAGTGTTTGTATGAATGTGGGTGATCCTTGTGCTCTGGTGTGGGCAGGTGGCATAGAAACAGAATGCAAGTATAAGATGGTACAAGGAGAGATGCATGGGCACTCTGAAGAAAGCAGTCCAGGGAACAAGGGCGAAGAGCAGGCTCCCCGGAAAGGGGATTTCTGTTCTAAGGTGGAAATGTTAGCCCGAGGAAGGAGCAAGGAGGGGTTAGCCCATTGAAGTCACGGTGTCAGTAAAGCCACAAAGGCATTAAATAAACAGTACTGGAGTGGGCTTGTGTGGGAAGAGGAAAAAGTGTCCCCTCCCAAGCAGCAAAATAAGACTAGAGCAAAAATGGTGATGTAGGGCTCACATCAGAGAGAGCTTGGGATGTGATGGGGAAGGAGCAAGCATGAGAGGGCGTTTGAGTCCCGGCTCCATCATTAGTTAGTCCGGGATTTGGGGCAAATCATTTCCCCAGGTCTAAAATTGAGATAATAAGTACCCTTTCATAGACTGTTGTATGGAGGACCAACAGAAATACATATAAAGCTCTTAGTGCAGCTCAGTAGCTGGCACAGTAGGCATTCAAGGTCAGGTGTAGTTATATATTTGTGGTTAGAAGTAAGATCACAGAATCGGAGCTCTAGGTTTGAGTTTCAGCTTTCCTTACCAGTCATTGAACTTTGGGGTAAGTTATTTAGCCTATCTAAGCCTCAGGTTCAGTCCTATGTGAAATTAAATAACAATGGTCCCAATTTAATATGGTGAAGAAGCAGAAATTGGCCCAGCACCCATGAGTAAACAGACAGCAAAGTTGGATTATAAATAAAAAATAAAAGGACAAGGAGTGGGGGCGGTGAGAGTCAATCTGGGAGGAGCTGGGGGTGAATATGATCAAAACACACAGTATGTGTGTATGAAACTCTGAAATATTTCATAAAAATATATTCAAGTTATAAAGTAAATCAGGATGGGGAGAGTGTGAAATCAGTACTGTGGCATATTGAGTTTGCGGTACCTACAAGACATCTCCGTAGAGATGTCCGATAGAATGAAGCTCAGAGAGGTCAGGCTTGGACTTTAGAAGGCTGAGAATTAGGTTATTTGACAAATAGTTATGAAGCTTTTTGTGACTGCCAGGAACTGTTCTAGATGTTAAAAAAACCAGCCAA
Source organism: Ellobius talpinus (assembly GCA_001685095.1). Classification (NCBI taxonomy): domain Eukaryota; kingdom Metazoa; phylum Chordata; class Mammalia; order Rodentia; family Cricetidae; genus Ellobius; species Ellobius talpinus. Next base: position 8,249 of record LOJH01022079.1, read on the forward strand.
AGTCAGCACAGTTGCGAGGCTTTGATTGTGGTAGACACAGACAGTGAGCTGGTTGATTCATGGCACATGTGCACACAGAAACACACAGAAAACAGAGAAGAGGAAAATTGGGATTTCTCCAGTTCGGGTGCTAAGGGTATGAAGAGTACTAAAATGTAGGTAGGGAACAGGTAAGTCACAGTGAATGCTTTTTCAAAACCGTGGGCTACACTGACACAAAATAGATTTCAGAACCCTCTCTCTGACACTGTGGACTGGCCGCCCATAGGCATAGATCAGAAGCGAAAGCAGTTCCGACAATTGCCCCCAGAAAAAAACAGAAGAGATTGAGAGAGGTAAGGGAGTGACAAGAACTGGCTGGAGGACTGAAGCAAACGTTCAGAACACAATGGCCTGGGAGATGAAAGATCTCTAAAAATAGAAATTGTAGACTTCCTGAATGTAAAAGCAATACGACTCATTGTTGAAAAATTTGCAAAACATTTTTTTAAATCAAAAATAAGCCTTAATCTTAGCATTAGTAGATGTCATTGTTAGCTTTCTGCTGTATTTTCATTCAGATATATAGTAATTTTAGTTAATAAATTATGAACAGTACTGTAAATGCAGCTTTTTGTCCTGGTTTTAAAACACTAATATTGTGAGCATTTCTCTTGTCATTTGAAACCATATTTGATGGTTTTGTAATATTCTATTCTATAGTTGTACCATAATCACTTAAACTATTATTGTCAAGTATTTAGATCCTGTTTTGTTTTGTTAACTTGCATTTTGGGGTATGGTTTTGTTTGTTTGTTTTGGTTTTGATGTGTGTGTGTGATTCTAAGTAATGCTATGAACAAACATTTGTACTCCTTTGGTTACTGTTTCCTTGGAATAGATTCCTCTTTGAATATTTTAAGACTCTTGATGTGTGGCAACAATATTGCCTTCCACAAGAACAAAGTCTTAAAGTATTTCCCATTTTGCAAGTCCTGGATGGTAACAATAGAAAGTTCAATTAGTTAAATAGAAAAAGGTATCCAGTTTTGATTTACATTTCTTTGGCCTGTAATCTTGATCTTTGAACATTTTTTTAAAAAAAAACTGTGTGACAGGTGAGTTGTCAACGCTGCATTTATACTAATGCTCCTGGACTCATGTAACTATCCTCTATCTCTTCTGACCATGGTTCTAACACCATTTATGGGTAATTCCACATGTGCTGGCTTTTCCTGTTTCTTTCTTCTCCTTTTCTGCTGTGGTGCTAGGGGTTGATTCCAGGGCCTCATGCATACTAGGGAAGCACTCTACATCTCCAGCTCGAAGCCTGGCTTTTCACTCCAAGTGTGCCCACATACCCGGTCGTCACTATTTCAGTAAGTACACTTCCATTCACCTGGATGTGTAAGCAGGAAACCTAGAAGGTAGCTTCAAGACCTACCTTTTTCTCTATGTTGTCATCTAGTCCATCAGCAAGGCCTGTCAATTCTAGCAATGGAAGGTGTCTTTTCCTGTTGTCTTCCATCTCCGCTAGCATACTTTGGTCTAAGCCCTCAGTACCTACCAAGCTTAGGTAGCCAAGGCCCTGTTTAATCTGGTATCTGTTTCTCCAGTCTCATCACATGTGATTCTTCACTTTTCACTGGACCCTAGCTACATTGACTGCCATCCAGGTCTTTGAACAGACCAGCTCCTTGCATCTTTGTACGTGCTGTTCTTTTTATATTAACTATTCTTCATACGGCCGATTCTTTGTTGTTTAGGTCTCAGCTTGAATGTTGTTCTTCAGTGATCCCTTTCCATCCCAGTCTCTTTAAGTAGTTAGCATCTATCATTTTCTCTTCCCTCCACATTTGTTTGCTTTGTGGCGTGTAGCTCACGTGCACTTATATCAGTGTGTCCATCTTCTCAAGTTTGTCTCTCCCCTACTAGAATGTGTGCTCCCTCGAGGTAGGAGCCATTTCTCTCTTGTTCCCTGTGGCGTGCCTAGCACAGGGTCTGGCATGTACCAAGTCCTTCACCAATGTCTCCTGTTGACCAATAGGAGAAAGAACATGAGCCTGTCCCAAACAGAAGTAGACTACAGTGTGCACAGGAAATAGCGCTCTGGTCTGGGCTGAAGGCTAGCGTGAGCAGGTCTGCATGAAGGACTGTGCATTGAATTCTGAAAGGAAACAGTTGGGCCACACGTCACCAGTAGGGTGGCTGGAATGAAGTGATAAAAGGGAACTTAGAGCTATCACAGATACTGCTTTTGTAAGCATTTATATGACTAGAAAACTTACCCAGGGCAAATTTTGGTAGCTAAATGATAGAGTGCTTTCCTTGAATACTCGAGGTATTCTGAGCTCAATCTCCCATACGGCAAACAAAGAAAACCCCAAATTATTCAGACTCTTCCTTTCTGTAACTCCTTCTGCCCATGACTCTAGATACTGAGACTATCCTAAATAAAATACCTAAATGGCATGTCTTCTCTCATAGCTGCTTCCCTGTGCATATTCTCTCAGTCGTCTTTCAGGAGTAAGTATGAATGGGGTTGAGTAACAGCACGTCCCTTCTTTTACCAGAAATGAAAGAAGCTGGGTAAGTAATCAGACTATAAGGCTTAGTGGATTTAGGTTTGTAAGTGACAGCTAGATGGCCTCTTCTCTAGACAAATGGGAATATGTGACTGAAACTTGGGAGTCTGTGTTGTGACTGATGCCAAAAAAAATGTAGGCGTGCTCTACTTTGGTGAGTATAGATGTGTTTTCCTAGGGAAGAAGCAGCTAAGAATTAAGTGTTGGGGGCAAGCTAGGGGAGAAAAAGAAGGAAATAACTATCAGAAGAGATGCAACAAAGTACCAATAGAAGAACTTACAGAGGCAAAATGTTATAATAATTCTAAGGCCTCTCCCTACATACCCACCTACACACCCACAACCACACACACCCCTACCTACCTTAACACATACTTTAATTCCTAGTCATGCTGTTTAGCATAGTACAATCATTTCAGTCTCTAGAGTTGGAACTTCTTAAGGTCGGAGGCCATGACTAGTAGTGTATTAGTATTCTAACTGTCTTGGATCTCACGATGCCCAGCCTAGTAATTTGATCATAGTTAAAGCTTGGGGTACCTGGAAAGATAGAGTAGTATTCCAAAAGATAGAAGCAATATAGCATTGCGAAAACTGATTGGAATCAGACCCTCTTGGTGTAACTAAATTCTACTGCTTAAGAGATGGGGCATCATCTGCTCCCATTCCCTCCCCAGGCTGGTTTCTTATCTACTAGAGATGTTTGTATTGCTATTTACAAAGAATTTTCTTGAAAACTTTTCCATTTGCTCCTCTTACAACCCCATGAAGTAGGTCCACATTATACAGATGTGGGGATGTGCTTTTCAAATTGCCTTGACCAAAACTACATAACTAGTAAGTGGTCAGGCTAGAAGTGAAGCTCGGGCTTTCAAATTTCCAGTTCTAGTGCTGTTCCTTCTCGAGCATAAAAGAGTAGTCACTGAAAAGGGAATGAAGGAAGGAAGGAAGGAGGTTGCAGAAAGGTGATTCTAAGATGGGAAGAAAACAGTGGAAATGCATAGCCATGAATAAGGAAGTTGTGTAACCAGCGGCGAGTCCTGAAAGAAGTTGATTGGGACAAGATGGGTAGAAAACCAGGGTGAAAGGAAACATTAGGACTGAAGGAAGGGTGAAGCAGAAATTTGAAGATAGAGGGGAAATGGGTGTTATAACTGCCTGGCCACCAGGCAAGCGTGATGCTGTTATGGAAACTGTAGAAGGTAATCATGTCTGATAGCAGACGTTTATGTTACCTCATTTGCCACAGATTTGTAATTCCTTAGCACTGTAACTGCTTGGAAACAGCACAAGGAATCGCCCAAGTCAGGGTGGTTATAGGGCTAAGGGATTCTAAGATAATAGTTGGTCCACCCTGGGGGGCCTAGAACACTGATGTAGTCTAGGACAGTGGTTTTCAGTCTGTCCTTCAGAGCCTTGGAGTTCCACCAGTGAGTTATGTTGGGAGCCTTCCTCCTAATTTTTTTCAAGGCACATTTCTATTTGTATATTACTTACTAGGGTCCTATTCAAATTCTCATTTGAAGAAAGTTCCTTATCTAAGGGAAAAGATTTTGTGTATTATTGTGTGTTTGTGTGTTGTTTTTAAGCCACTAGTCTAAAAGAACAGGTGCTGAAGAGCCAGGAGTCTAAAGGATGGGAAAGAGCTAAGTCACAGAAGCAAGGAACGGACCAGAGTGCATGTGTTGAATGATCATGGAGAAGGAGAAAAGCCAAACAACTTTGTTTAAAGGACCACTAGACTCACCCAGAATTCACCCTGGAGTGTAGACCTCCTAGGACCCTTATATGTTGTTTTCCTATGACATAGGCACCTCCATGGAAGAGCATGAGTAGCTGTTTATGGAGCCAAGTGAACAATGTCAAGTAATTTTAGTAGCAGCATTCCTGAGCTAGGAATTGGCCTTTGTATTGTTTTACCCAGACTGCTACATATGGTGATACTGTAGCACACAAGATGCTTTCTTGTTGGGTTGAAGAGCCTAAAAGTTTTTATAACAGTGTCTACAGTGCAGTGGTCCTTGGCTTTGGGATCAAACCTCTTCTTGACAAAATAAGATGGAAAAGGAGAGCAAGGAGGTGAGGAGATGAAGACATGTATGTGGAGGAAGGGAAGAAGAGAATGCATCTGAGTAGAGTTTGTATAAACTTTGAGGAGTTCAAAGACCACCCTCCTCACCTTAAACTCCGTCGACTTGAAGCTAAGATCTTATCTAGGTACCCCCCCCAAAGAAGAGCTTCCTATTCTGGAAGTGAGGAGTGGGGGTTCCAGGCAGAGGGATTTTGATAGACTTCTGGAAACCATGGCATTTTTACTTGGTTCTTGTCTGTTGCAAGCCTTCACATCCAACACATCAGTAACTATTGCCTGTTTCTTATTTTAATGCATCCATTTCTTGCCACCTGTGCTGCTGTCTTCCTAAGGTTGTGCTGGTACCTTACTTCCTTTCCCTGCTTTCTGTCTATTCTAGACACTCCTCCATGCCCATTTGCTTTCCCCTTACTCTTCTAGGTATCAGGATCACTTCGACACTGCCTTCTTTTCTTGATGGCTTTGCTCAGGCCTTCTCTTTGGAAGGGTCGCTTCTGCTCACTTTGGGTATGCTAGCATGCCTGCTTCCATACCGTTTTCCTCTCCATTCACCTTGCTTTTTACTGCTCCATAGCATGTATCCTCGCCCAGCTTGCTATCTGTTCCCTTGGATCTGCCTTCCTCCACTAGAATGAAAGCTGCTTGAAAGCAGGGCCTTCTATTACAAACTGTCCCCAGCACTAGAAGTGCTTGCCACACTCTGGAGATAATTGACAGATGAATGCTAGAGGAGGTACTAGAATGCATCCTGGAAAATGGCAGTCAAGAGCATTGATTCTTAAAATTAGGTAGAGACAAATCAGAAGATCTACTTCAGGAATGTTTTGCATGAAAGGCAAAAGATAACCGACCAGCTTTTCCACAGTTTCATAAGAAGGCCTGCATCAGGGGCAGGTAAGCAGTGACCTCTAAGGTTTTGGCTTTCCTTGAAGGTTCATCTTCGAAGTGGAGGACTTACAGGGAGCACTCTGGCGCTGAGCATCCAGCAGAGTGAGGACTGATATGGCCAGATGACTAGAGCATCTCATTCTGAAAGATAATGATAGGGCTTACTGAAATCAAGATGTGCCTAGGCTTGCTCTTGCTTTGTAATCTGGGGATTGGCTCTGGATTATAGAATCTATTCCTAGATCATAGACTATTTCCAAGGAAGGAATTGGCACACATACTGCCTGGACATCTGCAAACGCAGACCTTACTGTAGCCTTCTTTTGAGGAAATCTGTATGTTTAAGTTCATGGGTAATGCTTTTCTGTGGAACAGATACAAGCAGAAGAAGGAGGTGGAGCATAGGTTATCTGCACTGAAATCTGCTGTGGAAAGTGGTCAAGCAGATGATGAGCGTGTTCGTGAATATTACCTCCTTCACCTTCGGAGGTGGATTGGTATCAGCTTAGAAGAAATTGAAAGCATTGACCAGGAAATAAAGATCCTGAAAGAAAAAGACTCTCCAAGAGAGGTAAGCCTTGTCTTTGCCCACAGAGCCATGGAAAGCTGCCGCCAGAAGTTCGAACATTCTGCAGGAGTGAACGCAAATCAAAGTCCTTAGCTGGATGTGGTGGTGCACACTTAGAATCCCAGCTACTCGGGAGACTGAGGCAGAAGGATCCCAAGTCTGAGGTCTGTCTGAGCTACACAGTGTGTTCAAATCCAAAGGAGTGACTTGAGATACAAAACAAAACAAAACAAAAGGTCTCACAACAAAAATTAGAAAACACTGGAAAAGTAGCTCAGTGATGGAGACTTGTCTAGCATGGACAGAGCCCTCATTTTATTCCTCAGCACCACAAACACTAAATCTTTCTAGGTCTTCATAAAACCATTGTTGACTTTACGATAAGTGGAGAAAGGCTGGTGGTTCACCAGGGTAGCTTTCTTGATTCCTTATGGCAGCTGTCCCTGGTACTCTCTAATCTAAGGCACTTAGTTGTAACTGGATGGTAGCAAGGAAGTACTTTTCCTTAAAATTGGAACTGGTTTTGACTGTGGAAAGAAGGCCTAAGGAGGGAGGGAGCCGTTATAATTTACTTAATTATTGTACAGAAGGGAAAGACCAGCATTAAAGTGGAGGATTAGAGGAGGAGAGGGAAACCAGGAAGATGAAGCAAAGGAGTGGGGATTATGTTTAGGTTGGGGAAAGACTTAGAACTTAGTTACACACTTGTAGATCAGTTGCTCACTCATAGACCAGTTGCACACTGTAGACCAGTTGCACACTTGTAGACTAGGTGATCGTCCAGGTAGGAGCCACTGCAGCAGGGCCATCTTCATGTGCAGAATGCCCAGAAGACTACTTTAAGCAATCTTGTGGAAGAGCTTTAGAGTAACTTTGACCGTGCTCACCCGTCCCAGAGCTGCTTTAAGAGTATGTGCTCTGTGGCCACTTGCTCTTTGTAGAGGATGCAACGTGAGCCGACTTGATCAGCCACCACAGTAGTTGATCTGGGTCCTCAGCACAGCAGCTTTTTAGTTTGCCTTGTCCTAGTGAGCCTGGGAGCTCTCAGCTGAGGAGAACACCAGCCTGGTCCTTCACATCGGATTTTCTAGCATTTCAAGGTTAAGGCTCTTCTGAGTCCTTCCCTGTCCCTGCCTTGCTGGGTGTATGTATTTTGGTTGTCTGTTTTTTTAACCACCTCTCATGTGGTATTGAGTTGGGTTCTGGAAGCAATACATGAAAACCAAATGAGCACCTTCTACTTAACCAGACTTTTCCTTTTTTTAAGTTTTTTTTTAATTTATTTTTTAAGGTTTTTTGTTGTTTTTTAGTTTTGCAAGGCAGGGTTTCTCTGTGTAACAGCCCTGGCTATCCTGGAACTAGCTCTAGCTCTGTAGACCATTCTGGCCTCAAACTCAAAGATCTGCCTGCCTCCTCCCGAGTGCCGGGATTAATGGCGTGCACTACCACCACCTGGCTACTTATCTATACTTTGTTCCAGCATGTCTGTATACCTTTATATAAGAACCACTGGTCTGCCCTTCCTCCCTTTACAGACAGGAATCAATCTCTAAAATACCCTAGAGGATCTCAAAACTTAACAGCATACTTACTTTTGCAAAGGCTTTTGGAAGAAAGGTCTAAATTATTTTCCACAGAAGGTCAGGCTAAAGGAATGCAGCTCAGGGATATATGTGGGACACAGCAGTAGGCTTTAGAATTTCCTTCTTTGGATAGGCCTATTTTGAAACCAAATGGTTTTTGTCCTTGTGGTAAGAAGTTTCCTGAGAGGACTTGCTCTCTGTCATTTTGGCAAAGTACTTAATACCCCTTAAGACTGACAAATAAAAGGAGCCATCAAGATAGTTGATAACCTGAGTCTGTCCCCAAAAGCCACATGATGGAAAGGAAGAACTGGCTCCTGCAAACCATCCTCTGACATTCACACGGAACTCTCACCCACAAGAAAAAAATGCGGGGAAACCAAAGGCACATAATAGAAAGATGTAGATGTAAGTCACAAAACAATCCCACACCAATTTGGAATTATGATTAATAAAAGGATTATTTAAGGGGAAAACTTACAGATCACTGTCCAAGACAAGAAGAACAGAGTTTAGCGGCTGGAAGGGAGAGAGAGAGGGAGGGAGGGAGAGAGAGGGGGGAGAGGAGAGAGAGGAGGGAGAGAGAGAAGGGCTACCGCTACTTTTTAAAGCAAAAGAGACCATACCCAAGTGGACTGGTATCTTAAAGGCTATTGGCTGAAGAAGCAGAAGGAGCTCCCGCAGCAGAAAGGGAGTGAGTTTTGAGCGCAGAGCTTTTTCAGCACCAGACGACTTGAAAGCCTGTGTGATAAAATAGGTAAAATGGCAAATGCACCTCTAAAATTAATTTTCTTCTTAGGAATCAACTTCTCACTCATCTCTTCCAGAGAAGCCTCCAATGAAACCCTTCATACTCACGCGGAACAAGGCCCAAGCCAAGTAGGTAGTGCTGCAGACTGCCCTGCCTTCGCAGCCCAGTTTTGAGGGTTCCATGCAATGCTCCGGTAAATTACAAAACAGACATGGCTTTTTTTTTTTTTGCAAAGTCATGGCTTCGGCTGTGAATGGTGCTCTTTTGGCCAAGAGCCTAAAGTTTTCCTGATACTTTCTCCATGGCTGGCCTCAGAAATTTCCCTTCACATCAGGTTTTTAAAAAGCCGCTATAACACAGAAAGAAAGCAGTCAGTCGAATGCAGAATTGCTTGCTTTCCATGTTTTTCCCCATTATTGACACTCTTCCTGCCTTTATGAGCAGCTCTCAGAAGGACATACCTGCCTGCCTGTGATTTAATTCTGTGTTATTGACACTGTTCCATGGGACTGCAGGAAAGTATTCTCTCTCCACATTTCAGAACCACCCCTGTCAATTGTGAATTGACAATGTCATTGTGGAGTGCTGGCCCTTGGGATCACTTACTGGGAGATGTCCCTGGGCTATCTACCCTCTCGATCTCTTGACTTTAGTGCTTCCTTATGGATGCCCCCTTTTCTGCATGGCTGGAGGAGATTGTACAGGTCCTCAAAAGGTTGCCATGCAGGGGAATGAGAAGGACCTAAAAACCTGTCTCGCCATTAAAGAGGGAAGAGGCTGTTCGATATTACTCTGTTTCGTTCTCTAAATGGAATGTGGTTTTTGCAGAGTATTTGGAGCTGGTTATCCAAGCCTGGCAACCATGACGGTGAGTGACTGGTATGACCAGCATCAGAAATATGGAGCATTACCAGACCAGGGGATAGCCAAGCCGACATCAGGTATGGAGTGGGGGAAGGAAGATGGTTGTACTGCTGGCTCCTTACACCTTCACAGTTAGAACCTGATCAGAGTTAGTCTAAGTGGAGAGTCTGGCAAGAGTCGTCTAGGCCGTGTCATTTTGCCATTGAAACAAATCGCAGATGATTCTCAACAGTGAAGTCTTCCGATCTCCAGTTCTGACATGAGAGCAGCAGCCAGATAGCAAAATCAAAAGCCCACCTGTGGTAATGACAGAGCAGATGGTATCATGCTGGTCCCTGGGCAATCAAAACTTACAAACTGAACAAAATAGTTTTGAAAGGACAACTCCTTACATATATTTGGAAAGTGACCAGAAGCATGCATAAACTGGAGGGCAGGCCATACTTGGAAGAAGTGAAGGGAACTTAAAATGCCTGGAAAGCAGGAGTTCTGATGCTCTGTGTTCTTGCTGCCCAGTTTGGTAGTTAGATCATAGGAGGTACTCAGAGGATTCTTAGAAAGGGAAAGATGGGCAAAGGGAAGAGCAATGTGTGTGCGTATTATGTAGCAGGAAAAACGTCGCAAACAGGCATGGGGTGACCAGTACACTTTCCGCCACTTAACAGGTGAGACATTGTCCACCCTCTGAGCCTTAGTTTCCTTGTCTCCTTGACTCTCTTAATTCTTTGAAGGAAACATTCTTATCTCCATGGAGATAGTGGTCTGTAAGAAGTGACTTAGCCTGCCTTAAGTAATACAGTGGCCAGGCTAGGATTGAAATTCAGGCCTTCAACTTTCCAGTGTTAGTGCTCTTTCCAGTAGTGCGAGCATACACATGCACGTGCACATGTGCACACACACACACAAGCAGTGGCCATTTGAAAGGTGTCCTGTTTGGCTTTTTTTTAAGCTTTTCACCTCTGGGTATGCTGTACTTTCATGACATAACATAACTAAGACTCAGATAGAAATTTGTAAACTTACTGACTGAGGAATGAGAACACTGAGTTAAGGTGACCATGGCAACTGCAAAGTGATGAAAGATGTTCTAAAAAGAAGAGACCCACACAGGGGGAGCCCTAATTAACTGGAGAATTTAACTGTTAGGAATGCACCAGAGATAAACAGGCATGTTGGTTCCAAACAGTTTCATGGTCTTCTAAAATTAAAAGTTACTATTCTCTAGAGGACAGAAATTCCAAATCTCTGTAATCCAGATGCTCTTCAACTTACCACAGGGCTACATCTTGATTAACCCGTGGTATCTTGAAACTATCCTGTCAAAAATAGCTTCAGGAGCTAGAGAGGTGGCTCAGCAGGTAATGCTGCTGCCACAGAACCGTGAGAACTGGAGGTCAGATGCCTCGCACCCATGGGAATACTAGATGGTTATGCTGCTCTGTAATCTCAGCATTCCATGAGGCACAGGTGAAATCCCCAGAACTAGACTAGCTGAAACAGCGAGCTCTGGGCTCAAATGAAGGCCCTTACTCCAGTATATGAGGTGGGGCAGCACCATCAACCTTTGGCCTGTACATGCACATGTGTGCGTACACTCCACACACTTGTGAAAAATGCCTTTAATGCATTTAGCCCACGGAACATCACAGCTTAGCAGTATAGCACTATGGAGCAGGCTTTAAACTGTTTCCACTTACAACACCTTTTTACCTGGGAGGTTTTTATGGGTCTATATGTATATAAAAATAGGTAGACTTGTGCCATTGAGACGGTCCCGCAGGTAAAGGTGCATGCTGACAACCTGACTTTCATCCCCAGGACCCATAGTGGAGAAAGAATCAGTTCACATGGCGTGGTATGTGTGCTCTCATAAACATACACAGGCAGAGGATTAATAAACTTATTTTTAAAGACATTTTTTGTTATGTGTGTCTGCATGGGGATGTGTGCTTTCCATGCAGGCATGAGGACCTAAGTTTAACCCCTAAAACACAGGTTTTTCAAATAGCCCAGTGTGGTGGTGAATGCTCTGTTCTTCCAGAGCTGGGGAGGCAAAGACAGGAGGATCTCCAAAGCTCACCCTTGAGCCAGGCTAGCCAAATTAGTAAATTCCATGGTCATTGAGAGACTTTTCTTTGAAACATCTAAGGTAGAGTAATTCAGGAAGATACTCAGTGTCAACCTCTGGTCTGTGCAGACACACATATTCCCCACACAGGAACGTTTGAAAGCATGCAGAAATAAAGCACACAGAGAACAAAGACAGGAATTCTTGTTAATCTCCCATTAGAAACAACAGGAACCAGAGACAGCATCTTAAAGTGCTGGGGGAAGATAGGAAATTGTAACCCTAGTAAACGAAGTGAAGACATGCTCCAAGGTGTGGTCGAGACGAAGGTGTTTCTTGTCACTGTGTAGTGAATGGGGGAGCGCAGGCCTGCTTTTCGTCCCGCCCGGCTCCTGCACAGCTAGCTTAT
>LOJH01022080.1:0-20035 GCA_001685095.1 Ellobius talpinus
AGGCAGTTTCTTTATTTAACCAATGAAAGTAACACATAGACAGAAGACCCATCTACATCAAGGTGGTGGTGCGGTCAGTGTCCAGGTGCAGAGAGGGTCTCAAAGTATGGAGTGAAAGGGAGGAGTTCTGAGAATCGTATAGGCAGGCTTCTCTACAGCTGCTTCCCAGCTGTGTTTTTTCTGGTGCCCTGTATCTCATGCTTTTGTTCGTTTTGTCTCTTAGGTTAAGCGCTCTAGGAGTAAAGGCGGGTTAGCCGGTCCTGATGGCACCAAGTCTGTTTTTGGGCAGATGTGTGCTAAGATGAGTTCCTTCAGTCCTGACAGCCTACTCCTTCCTCACCGAGTCTGGAAAGTCAAGTTTGTTGGTGAGATTTGGCTGTGCATGCTTGCTTGGGGGAGAGCACCTGGGGGACAGTGAGCGGTGCATCAGTAGCAGGGGCAGAGGGACAGAGGGGCAGAGTGCCTGGTGCTGTGTCTGCAGGCGGGCTTGGGTGGACTGTGTGTTGCTGATTCTCCTTTCCTTCTAGGTGAATCTGTGGATGACTGTGGGGGCGGCTACAGCGAGTCCATAGCGGAGATTTGCGAGGAGCTACAAAATGGACTCACTCCTCTTCTGATTGTGACTCCCAATGGCAGGGACGAGTCTGGCGCCAACAGAGACTGCTACCTGTTGAACCCTGCCACCCGGGCACCTGTGCACTGCAGCATGTTCCGCTTCCTGGGTGGGCCTCTCAGTCGTCTCCATACACTCTGCCCCAGCCTCGAGCTAATGCAGGATCTCTTGTTTATCTCAGGCAGTAGGGGTGGAAGGGATGTGTAGTGATGCCATGCATTTTTACCAACATTATGGAGGGAAAGATTCTTCATCTTACATGTAGGGTTGAGGACTTGATAGTGGTAAGCCCTCCGAAGTTATGACCATTCTATGGGTAGGCAGTGTGTGACTATGTGCTTGAGGCTAGATGCTCTCTTTGGCATGCAGAGGAACCGAAATACTAGGTTTGCATTCCCAGCATATCTGAAACTCAGGAATGCATGGGAAGAGATGGCCTTTGCAGTAGGCCGTCCCTCCTTGTCTGGGTCTGTGCAGGGCACTCCAGTGCTGCTCCACCTCTTACTACCCCGTAGCTAAATACCCACTTTAGCGGAGAAACCCATCTCTTTGCTCTGCCCTCAAAGGGACAAGAGTTGGCTTACTGTGGTTTAATCCTGTATATTAAAAGAATATGAAAAGTTAGGAACTTGTCTTGTAGGAAGAAAAGGAAGTAAGTTTTGAGTAGGACTTGCTGTAGGGTCCAGCTCTCAGTTTTGGCGCCACTGGTTTAGAAGGCTCCATGACCTCAATACAGAGCTGATACTCCAAGGCATTTTTGAATAAGTGAGAAGCAACTTCTCATCCATTCCAAGTATTCTGACATTCTGTTTTGAATGACCAGGGGTGTTACTGGGCATTGCCATCCGCACTGGGAGTCCTCTGAGCCTGAATCTTGCTGAGCCTGTGTGGAAGCAGCTGGCTGGGATGAGCCTCACCATTGCAGACCTCAGTGAGGTGATCATCTGGGCTGGGGGTCTTGTTAAGGGTCGGGCTTTTCTGGGATCTGACCTAACACCCATGGGTGTATGAAGGCAGCTGGCCCCTAACCACATTCTAGTGCAGAGCAAAGTATGGGTATGAGAGAGTTGGTGTGCTGTGCACTTTCTGGTGCTCAGCAACAAGGAGTTTCACTGTCACATGCTACACCCCAGGCTCCCAGAAACAGGGACTGATAGGGCAGTCACAGCCTGGTGTCCCTGGCTCTTCGTGCCTTTCAGGGTTTAGGGGAGTGCCTGTCATCTACCAGGCACAGTTATTTTCTCAGCAGTTAATATAAGAACTCTCTGAATCTTTCTTTAGCTCCTTGGGTGAAGTACTTGTAGAAATCTTTTGGGGGGATTGGGAGAACCTGCCATACCCTTGTATTCTAGAGACACTCCAAGGCAGATAAAGTCAGGTATGACTGGGCGTGCTTGGGAAGGACTTGGTTCTGTGGTGGGGACCACCCAGATTTAGCATGTATGCTATATTTCTCTTTGACAGGTTGATAAAGATTTTATTCCTGGACTCATGTACATTCGTGACAATGAAGCCACTTCAGAGGAGTTTGAGGCCATGAGCCTGCCCTTTACAGTGCCAAGTGCCAGTGGTCAGGACATCCAGCTGAGCTCCAAGCACACACACATCACCCTGGACAACCGTGCAGAGTATGTCCGGCTAGCAATAAACTACAGGTTTGTGATCATCTTTCCTTCAAATCATTTTGACCTAATAAATGGCAAAAAGTAACAGTTACTTGGCTATCTGCGTTTTTCCAGATGTATCATATATAAAAATATGCTAATTTTTCTTCAGCTGATCTTTGTTAGGAGTTTTATTTGGCGACTAGGGTTCAAAGTACTTGTTACTCCCACCTGAAATTTCTAGCGAGGGAAATAGAGTGTGCTCATTTAGAGGACAGTCCCAACGGGGATATCAGGCCTCTCTGTGCCCCTCTATCCTTTGTCAGCTCCTCAGAGACAGGGACACAGATGGGGCTGTGTGAACACAGAGTAGTCTCCACCAACCCAAGCGTGCCTGTACCTTAGCATTAAAGCTCTGGTGAGGTGTGGCACCATCACTGCCCAGCACTGCCATCAGACAGTGCCCAGAGTAATTAATCATGAAGGTATGTCCTGTGCACCAATCTAGGTGAGCTCTTAGGTGTTGTGTTTGAAGACTGTCACAGAGCCCTCCTCTCCTCCTCCCTGGGGCATGTGTGGTAGCAGTGCTGTGTGTAATGCTTGGTACCAGCAAGACAAGGTGCCTGGTAAACATAGACACAAGTGTAAGGAAAATTTGGTTTTTGTTTGTTTGTTTTTTAAGACTCCATGAATTTGATGAGCAAGTGGCTGCTGTCCGGGAAGGAATGGCCCGAGTGGTGCCTGTGCCCCTTCTCTCTCTCTTCACTGGATACGAGCTGGAGACAATGGTATGTGCTGCCTTGTGCTGTCTGGAACCTCCTTGGCATGCTGGCCCACTCATTATTTGGTCCTTTACTTAAACCCTTGCATTTGGAAAGCCACAACTTGACTATGACTGTAACTGAAAGGAAAACACAGTGTGCCCCCTTCACTGCCTGCCCACTAGATACTGAGGTTCAGGGTGGTGCTCTTATTCTCCTGGGTCTGTAGGAACCTTACTAGAGAAAAAGAAAAGGGCGATCCTGTTGAAATGAAAAAAGACGGAAGTGTGAGCCTGCACTAATAGGATGTCTTTCCTAGGTGTGTGGGAGCCCAGACATTCCACTGCATCTTTTAAAGTCAGTGGCAACGTATAAAGGGATTGAACCTTCTGCATCCTTGGTCCAGTGGTTCTGGGAGGTGATGGAGTCTTTCTCTAACACGGAACGCTCTCTCTTCCTTCGCTTTGTGTGGGGCCGGACAAGATTGCCCAGGACCATTGCTGACTTCCGGGGTAGAGACTTTGTCATCCAGGTAGGCTCCTCACCCAGATTGCAAAGCACTGTACTGACATCGGTAGAAGCGACCTGCCCTTGTGTGTATTCTGCTGCAGAACACTTGAGAGAGCAGCTTTTGTGAAATGAAAATGGAAAATATCTAACTTCTATAATTTGAAGTCTTAAAATTTTACAATTACTGATCTTGAATACCATCACATATTTTTGCAAAGTGTGTCAAACCATAAGCAGAGTGTGCTAGTGTTATAGCAGCATACTGATTTTGCACACATGTATTTCATAAGTGTTTGTTTGATTTTCTAGTTGGATCAGGTAGATCACTAAATATTATGCTTACTAAGAAAATGAGACTGCTCATACATTTGAGAGCAAGTTTGCTTTGTCTTAGAACTCAATAGTCTGATGACTTAAACGAGCTCAGTTTGCCTTTTAAGGTTACTGAGGTGGGTAAATCAGACTTAACACTCTCTTTGTCCTGGTAGCAATAGCACAGAGACACACGTCTGTGGCTGGGGTTATGAAAATACCCATCTTTCAGGACTGTCTTTGACAGCAAACAAAAGCTTTCTCCTAAACAGCAGTGAAGAATCATGTTTGCTGCCTAGTATCTTGACCTGAAAGTGAGTTGACACTCTCAGAAAGAGCATCCACTGGTGGCCACATGCCCTTTCCCAGCTAGTGCCAGTTGGGTGACAGGCTTCTACCACACTATTAGGAGATGGTCGGCCAGGCTATTCCATTGGCCACCTGCATGTGACTGCTTGGTGATGAGCAGGAATCACAGGAGCATTGGTTTGCTTCTTTTATTGCCAGCCCTAGGAATGAGTTACTTTTTTTATTTCTAAAATTGGTTAGATTCTACATTTTCTTATATGTTTTTATTTATAGCCAAATATATAGCTTCTGTGAGGCTAAAGTAAACACAGTAAACTAAACCCAGAGTTTCACTGCCCCTCACTGCACTCTCTTATTATTTAATATTTTCTCCCGACAGGTCCTGGATAAATACAACCCTCCTGACCACTTCCTTCCTGAGTCCTACACGTGCTTCTTTCTGCTCAAGTTGCCCCGGTACTCCTGCAAGCAGGTGCTGGAGGAGAAGCTGAAGTACGCCATCCACTTCTGCAAGTCCATAGACACGGATGACTATGCCCGCATAGCGCTCACGGGAGAGCCGGCTGCCGATGACAGCAGCGAGGACTCGGACAATGAGGATGCAGACTCATTTGCTTCAGACTCTACCCAGGACTACCTGACGGGGCACTAAGGTGGAAACGCGGCTGAGCAATGAGGAAGAGCTCTGTAAATTGTAAATGTCGAGTGCTTTGGATGAGGACTGTCACCCCTTGAGACGTGTGGAAGAGAGACGGCCTGGCTGTCTGAGATGAAGTACCGTGCGGCAGGACAGCAGGAAGATGGCCTGTGTGTGAGGAACACTGGGGTACTTCTTCCCCGTAATGCTGCACTACCTGTAGGGCCCAGTGTTTCCTGCAGTGTGGATGTTCCTATGACAGCATCACCCACAGCCTTCCTACTTGTGGGTGCAATTGATCCCCTTTCCTTTGCAGTGTCATGATTGTATATTGAACATACTGTGTAATGATGAAATCATATTATAAATACCCTGAATTTGTTTATTAAAAGCTTTTTGAACATTAAATTATTATTTCTTGGATGCATTTAGAAGTTACAGAAAACAAAAATGCATTCATTCCCCCTTCCCCAGGTGTACCATTTTAGCATATGCATTATGTGATTGGAATTGAGGCGTCTTGGTGGACAGTATGATCATTTCTATCATGGAAGTTGTCCTATATTTAATGCTTGTGTCATGTATATGCCAAAATTTTAATCCCCTATAAATAAAACATGTCACAAAAGTATAGGCTGAGGTTTCTTAACCAGTCAGATTACACATGTGGATCTACTACAACCAAAGGACACTCCATGACGCTCCTCAAGGCCCAGATGGCCGAGGGAACCCCAGAGTTCCCTCCTCTAACTTTCTTTCCAGACCTGCCCTATGCCCGGTTCCAGTACCTGTTCCCCTGGCCTGGCTCAGGTGCACCCTTGGTCCTATTGGTCATTGGGTAGGAATTGCTGTATATGATGAGCTCTCTGCAAACGGAAGAATAGAGGGCAGCATAGAAGAACTGGAAGATAGGCCAACACGCTAGATCTTGACATCGAGTACCCGATGAAGGCAAAATTGGCAACTTTTGCGATAATAAACTGTAAACTAAGAGTGAGATGCCTTTGATTGTCAGCTGCAGGCTCTTTTAGGCCCAAGAGGATACCGAGAGAGCTACACCTTGGCATTTAGCTGTTCAACCTCATCCAGCTTAAATAGATCAAAATCTGTGCAGAAAAAACCTATGGTAGCAAAGGTGGGCCATCTAAGGAGTACGGCTCTTCAGTCACACTTGACACTGCTGTGAGGCTTCACCAGTATATTTAATTGTGGATTGGTTGGATATGGCATGTGATTTTTGTTTTGTTTTACTAATAAAAGTGGTAGTAGATTACATATTTAGAATGCACATAAACCATCAATCAGCTTGAATTCATAAGAAGTGTGGTGCCTGCAGTAGTCTATTTTCCATTAATTATAACAAAATACTGAAGCTGACTTAATTTCGTATAAAAGATATCCCGGCACCTAGGAGCCTGAGGCAGGAGGATCATGGATGCAAGGTCAGCCTGGGCTACTGATTGAGGCCTGTCATGACTTTTCCTGAAGAGGTGTAAAAAAAAAATTCCATTCACCTCAGGCACCAGCAGCCCTGGTTGGTAAACTAGAGAGTGTATGGGGTGTCAGGAGTATGCATGCAGGACTCAGAAGGCCGCTGCACCCCTGGGAAGTCCCCTGGGCAAATGATGGGCAAACCACAACATGGAAGAGCAGCGGCAAAGCTGCATGGGCTACTCTGTGTGGATTGCCCGGTGTCCTTGTTTTCTGCCGTGGGATAAATCACTCTGGCCACAACCGAATTATTTCATCTTCCAGATGATCGTCTAGGGAAGCAGAGGCTTGCCACCTGCTTAGGGATGGCACCCGCCCACAGTGGGCTGGGCCCTCTTGCATCAATTAGCAGTCAAGAAAATGCCCCCACATACACGCCCATGAGGCAGTTCCTCATTTGAGGGAACTACTTCCCAGACACGTCAAAATGACAACCAAGAACGGCCATCACACCTGGGCAGCTTAAAGGAAGCTGCATTACTAAAGAGCCTCTCCCAGACGATGCTTTTCCGCTTATAGAACCTCACAGAATGGAGAGGCTTCCTTAGGATCTTGTTAGAAAACCCTGTCAGTACCGTGAGCTTCATGAACCCTCTCCAAGCCATGCACGAGTAAATAGTAGTCCTGATTTCATGGGGATAAATACAGCTACTCTCATTCAGGGCAGCGATGGTTGTACTCAGTCTGGAGGGAATATATGTAACTATCTTCCTCCAGCTCTTACATTTTTTTCTACCCCTTCTGTAGTTGAGTCTTGATGGATACGGGGCGATCGGATTCTCTCTTTCGTTTATGGTTGGCCACTGGGCTACCAGGTTACAGCAACAGACATTCCTAGCACTTTGACTGCATAGGCATGTCTGCAGTAAGATAACTGCCTTCCACTCCCTGACAGCGGTTGTCTGAGGACCTAAACACAAATGGTTAGAAAATAATTTGATAAGCACATTATACCTATTTAACAAGACATTAGCCATAGCCGCCTCACAGGGTATTAGGATTTTCCTGCCTCAGGTTGATGGTGCCAAACACGAGTCCCTCCTGTGGGGCTGGCTTTAGCTACAGTTGGAAAGTAACAGTTAATCCACTACTGGAGCAGCAGGAGCATCTTGCTAGACATGCTAGCAGTGCAATACGCAAGGGCCCATAGCCAAGCTGGACACTGGTGCGGTTCTGCAGCCTGCATGCCTCCCTTTGGTACTAGAAATGCCAGCCCACGGGGAGCTTCTAGCTCAGACCCAGACTGGTTTTTCTGTCTTACATCCTGCCGTATAGTGTCTTTAGTGACGGAGTATATCAGGATTTCTAAAGGTCCATTCCAAGCAAGTGAGGATTGGTTTGGGAACTAAAGCATCCCCTGGATAACTTACAGGCTGCCACACTCCTAAAATTACCTCCAGGTTAATTGTTCGTCTCAGATACTGAAGTGACTTAGGTAACACCATCTTGTCCTAACTCCATTTTGTGTTTGCCTAGACAGTTCTCAAATTTCTACCCCGCAACAGCCACATCTGCCTTGGCAACACATTTGAGAGTTCCATGGCCTTGGCCTGGAGGTATTAGCCAAAGTAAGACATGTTTATATAAACTTAACATAAACTAAAATAACTAAAGATGGTGAAAATGAATGTCATGTTGTGTGAAATAATTACTATGTTCTGCCAGAAATGAATGTTTCAAGGTTTACTCTGACCCTCATCTATCGTCCATGTAAATTATGTTCTTCATAGTTTTTGCCTCAAAAAGGCAGTTTTCCTGAGCCTCAGGACCTAGAAGCTTTGAGGCATGAGCTGGCTCTTGATCACTGGCCAATAAAGACCCTAATCCACTTTTAACCAGCGTGGTAGCCTGTATCTTTCTTGCATGGGTTATTACAGTATAGCCTCAGGAAGGTGATTTTGGATGTGAAGGTTCGTAGACTCCATGAGCCCTGTCAGCAGTGTGAGCCACCTTGTGAGTCTCTCAGGTCTTCAGGGCCTTGGGCACCTTCCCCTCCCCCCCGCCCTGGGAGGGGACACTAATGGGCTGCATCTCTGGAGGGGCCTCTGCACAGAATCAAAATAGTACTAACCGTGACTGTGACCAACCCAGAGGGAACACACAGCAGACCCTATCTCAAAGGAGTGAGGGGGGGAGACGGGGGGAAGGGGATGATTGAAGGCAGCTCAGCTCAGGTGCTTCACTGCAGTTGGCATCCCAATGGCGTGCACATGCGCAGTAGAGTCACAGCTCTAGAGCGCCAAGGAAGGATTGATTGGCTCCTCTGTAAAAGGCCTCGCGTGAAAGAACTGAGTCAGGACCTAGCTACCATCCTCTCTTCTGCGGACACACCATGACCTAAGGGCTCTCCGCTAACCTTCACCGCTCATCTCCTTTCACTTTGGACATTGCCTATCGAAGACTCAGTTCTAACACACGAACCCTTAGGGTACAGCCCAAATTCAAAGCATGGCAAGGTCTCGTAGACTTCACCGTTATGATCCCCGTCAATAGCTCATTTCTCTGCATGGATGGACTCCACTCTTGTCCCCAGCAGACAAGTTGCCTGTCTTACCAAGACTTGGTCAAGAGCTCTAAGAACTGGTAGGTGTAGGAAGTTTCTCATCAGGTTCTCGTGAGAAGTTAGGGAGGGAGCTTTTCCCGCCAGAGGTGGGGAGAGGCTCTTGCTGCCAAACCCAATGACCTGACTTTGATCACTGGAAGCACCGGCGACTGCAAGATGGCCACGAGCTACACACTTCCTGTGGCACGTGTAAACACACACACACACACACACACACACGCACACAAAATAGTTTAACTTTTTAAATGAGTGGTGGGGGAATGGGATAGGGTTAGGGCACTTGGGTGGTATATAATAAAAATGTTTGAATTCATGTATGAAGTTATCAAAGAGTAAATGGTGGTGTTTTTGTTTGTTTTTTAAAACTGATCAAAGGCTACATGTAACCCGGGGACTGAACAAGAGGGTTTGCAGTAGCAATGCCTGGCTTATATTATGTTCAGTGGATGCAATTTTGCCTAGATGGGTTTGTTTTACCAGCAAGATCTGTGCCCAGTCTGTGGTTACTCCCGACTGTCCACAGTAAGTACCATCCTCAGGTTTAATTAGAAGTCTAGGCCTTCTAGTGAGAGCTCTCTAAGTCCATGTAATGTATGCTATTTGACCTGCAAACCCATTCCTTTGAAGGAGAGAGGTCTGTGGAACGGGGTCCCTTTTAGAAATGCTGGCGTTCTTTGTGAAATCCTCTTTGAACGGCTTTGAGGTCAGTTCTTGGAGCTGACCAGCTGACTCCAAAGGCACCCAAGCCTGAGCCATGCGCTGGGCCTCACTGCGCACAGAGAACCACTCACAACCTCCACACGGATTAGTCCACCAGAGCACCCCAGGGAACACGTGAGTGTGAGATTCCTGGGAGCAGAAGTTGGCCTTGTAGCCTTGGGTCTTGTGATCCTTTGCCAGTCTCCTTGGTGAAGCTCAAGTTCTGGCATTAACTAACATAAGCTGATTAGTGACATGACAGCCATGGTCGCTGCCTAAGCGTTTCTTTCCTGACTCAGACCGCATCATTCAGGTAGAATCCTTTTTGGGAGAGAGAACAAGGCAGTGAGGAAGCTGTGACTCCAGGGAGTGGCAGGTGCAGTCTAGGAGTCCAAGCTCCTCCCTCTGCCCCGCCCCCACTGCGGGACGTGCTACAGAGGGCCACCACCTCTAGCAGAAACCAGCCTTAGGGGCTTCTGACCTCAGGGTCAGGGGGTCCTGTGAACTCGCTTTTCCTGCTGACTTTGCACAGAATGAAACCTGTACCAGCCACACTGGAGAGGTGGTGAGGCTAAAGGGTCGGTGACACGGCCAGGAGCATGAGGCTGGAAGCGAGGAGGGATGGTGGGCCGGTGAGTGGTGAGTGGAACTGCCTCCCGGGAAGTCTCAGGAGCCTCTTCCTGGCTGTTGGAGGGACCGCAGCCATTTCTGTCTGCAGAGTTGTGCCTTGGGGAGTGCAGGGTGAAGAGAACCTACTCATACAAGGGGCCTGTCCTCCCTAGGTGTCCCTCAGGATAGCTCCTACCCTTCCTAGGCAATTGTGACACCCCAGCTCTGCTATGGGTGACATAAGCCACATGCTCTACACATGTGACACGTTGCCACCAATATGGGACTCATCCTTGGCCTCTTGTGCCTATTCTTGCCAACATATCTGGGTGGCCATAGGCATTTGGCTGGCCATTTGTCCTGGCAGGATTCCCTATACGGATAGGTGCAGTCCTGGTACTGAGGTCCCAGTGTGGACCCCATGATAGTTAAGAGCAAGAAAGGAAGGCTGCCTTCATTGGATCCCCTACACACTAAAATACATGCAACCACATACTCACATCCTGAGCAAAGGGATTCTATAAACATGCTGGGATTTACATCCGGGTACATAAAAACAGCCACTTTTAGGTACAGGCTTGATTTCAATGTTACAGCTATCTGCCCAGAACATAAAGGAACTCTTATTTGGAATTTATTTCTAGAATGTTCTGAGCCATTCAAAGACATGGTCATGTACCTGAACCCTTTCTTACAGTTCAGGAGAAAACTGAGATTGCTAGGATTGGCCCTAATCACTTCTGACTGAGGGAGCCTGTTCTCTTTTTAAGGCTCTTAGGCTACCCTTGAGTTGTGCCCCTGCAGAATTCAAAGGCTACCATTTTCGTTCAGTACTCACTCCTAGCTGCCAAGAATCTGCCATCTAGACACTCCCCTATCATCCATGAGAACTGATTGCTCCAGCTAAGAACGCTGGAAGCAGGTGGTACCTAAGTGGCTGACTATTGATCACAGAGATTTTGTCTGTGGGAGCCTGAACACATATCTCCCCAGAGGTCCCAGCCTATTGGTTTAGGGTATGGCAATATGTTTGTCTGAGCCAATCCACAGCAGGGGTAGGATTTTCTCCAGGGTTAAGGTCATATAGTCCATCCACAGAGTTAGGGAATGGAGTCCACGGCAAACAGTTGCCAGCTACACAAGCAGGATCTGTGAGGCACAGGAAAGCTGATGTTTGGCAATGTTTGCACCATTCATGGTTATAAACCTTATGGCAGACCCCCAGTGCTTTCTGTCCCACTACCAGGTTGCCATGCATAGCGACCATGAGCCGGGTATGGACCTGATCCCTAGGTAGCCTGGACTGGGACATCTACAAACTTCTCGGTAGGGGCAACCACAGCAAGCTTGGGCTCTTCTTCATGCAGAAATGGGATGTTGGTGTCCTTATGCTATGGACACAATGGGTCCCAGCTGATTGGGCAGCCCTTATCCCTCCATCACTGTGTAATGTGCTTCAGTTTAAAGCCCGTGTCTTACAAACGTCTAGCAGGGCTCTCAGTCTTGGCTGGAGAAGCTTCTTCTGCAGTGGGCAGCAGTCAGAAGGCTGAGAATGAGTGACTGAGTGACTGGGGGTGCCCAGTCCTAATGGGGCACGTATATCAACCCCCATACCCCAAGACTCAGAGAACATGGTAGAAGAGGGGACAAAAAGACCATATGAGCTGGAGACCCATGAGTAAGGCTGCGAAAGGCTGTCTTCTGCATGTGACTTGCCTGTTGCACACGTGATCTCACTGCAGCCGCCATTGCCTATGTGAATGAGATCAGCAGGCGATACTAATTGAACCCAATCAGTTATAAGACAAAAGGAGATGATATGGAGGGGGGAAGGGATGTTTTTGGGGGGATTTTGGGTGGACAGGATCAAGAAACATTGTGTACAGGTATGAATTGTCAAAGAATAAATAAAGAATATTTAAAAAGTAAAAGTTAAAAAAAAATTGGGGCTGGAGAGATAGCTCAGTGGTCAAGAGTTTTTGCTGCTCTCGCAGAGGACCCATGTTCGATTCCCAGCACCCAAATTAGGCAGCTCACAATCACCTCTAACTCCAGCTGCAGAGCATCTAATGCCTTCTTCTGGCCTCTGTGGGTACCCACACACATGCACACACACACACGTGCACACACACATATACACATACATGCGTACACATGCACACACATGCGCACGCACACACGCACACTATTAAATCTTTAAATGTTTTAAAAATGGAGTATTCCTAACCACAGCCAGGCTCCAGAAATAAATGATTCTCCCTGGGAGATTCCTAAGCTCCTCCTATAAGGAAGTTTTTTTGTGTTATTGCTTTGTAGACAGAGCCAAGAGCCTCTGAGCTCCATCCAGCCAATTCCTGTATTAGCGCCCGGCGCCTGCGAGTGATGTGCCTGTGTGTGGTGCTCCAGGCCATTTCTGTGTACAGAGAAGAAGTACACATACAGTGGGCAGCACAGTTGCTGGGGGGGAGGGGTCGACTCCTTTCCACAAGTTCCTTATCAGGTTCTGACTGTGAGAAGTTCGGCATGGGGCTTTCCCCACCAGAAGCTTGAAGCAGGCAAGACCTCAGAAGGAGACCATATTGGCTCTGAAAGGCACCTGTAAGGCTTGACTGAGCCTCTCTGGCAGGCTCACTTATAGAAGCTACCCCAAAATCTCGAAATGGGACAAGCAAAATGGCTCAACAAGGTGCAGACTCTTGATGCCCAACCCAGTAACCTGACTGTGGTCGCTAAAAGCCACATGGTGGAAGGAGAAAACTGGTTACTGTAAATTGTCCCCTAGCTAAATATGTCCTGTGGCAAGCATGAAAACACACACACATGCACACACACTTACACACACACACAGAGACACACATACACACACACATACACACAAACACATTTAAATTTTTAAAAACTGTGATGCTGGGGGAGGGGAAGCAGCTCCTTGGGCCGCAGCAGAGACTGCTCTGACCCTTTGCTGATCTGTAGGGAGGCATCAGGGAGCTCTACTGTGGGCATTTGTGTTATCTTGTAGTTTATGTATGTACGTGTGTCACGTGCCTGATTCGGTGCTTGTGTCTCTGTGTATGTATGCACTTCATGTGTGTATTATGTGCATTAAGCGGGTGTAGTCTGTGTTTCTCTGTGTCTCAATGTTCTGTACGGCTTCTGGGTGTTTGTATAGAGTTTGTTTCCGTGCAGCTTTTAAGTTCTGTGAGCAGACTTGGCCTATCTATTCATGTTCATGTGTGTTATATGACCGAGCTTTCCTCAGGTGTAACCTCAGGCACTCCCGGCTACCTTGCGAGTCCTGAGTTGAACGAGAACAAGAGAAGGAGAAAGTTTATCGTCTCCAGTAGAGAGTTCTTAACATGCAGAACAGCTTACATTTCCTCAATGATTGTTTTAAGGAAAAATCTGCCACGTCCTTGGCCACCTGAGAAGTGGGGCTTGAGCTTGATGCACAGTGCTGAGATTTTACAAAAGCCTGGTTTCTGCAACAAGGCTCTCTACTTCCCAGAGTTCACTGAGGACCTCTCATGCTGCTGGACCATTCTCAAGTGGGGGGTGGGGGCACTGAGTCTTCCAGCTCTGTAAAGGTCGGTGGGCGTGGCCAGCGGGGGTGGGAGGAGCACACACTACCCAACCTCCCAGGGCTGTGAGTGCCTGCTGAGAAATCTGACTAGGGCTACGTCCCAGCCACTATTCAGAGCCTTTGGATTTGGACACTAGACTTCACTGTTGGAGGAAGATCAGGCAAGCCATCAGGTAAAATGGTGGCTGGGAGTTGGGAGGGAATAGCTTCCTGTTCTGGGATGTTAGCAGGGTAACAGGTCTATAATGGAAATGTGCAGAGCAGTTTGTCTGAGCATTTCTGATTTTAATGGGGAGCCCAGCAGTAGCAGCAGCAGCAGCAGCAATGTCTCAGATGATAGCTCCCAGGAAGACAAAGGGGGAATGAGGAAGGGAAGTTGGAAATGAGAGCCTAGCCCTTAGGCATCTCTTTGGAATGGATCTCACTGAAGGGAGACCATTAAGGCCCTCAAAGCTGCTGCCTTTCATCTGGTCACACCCAGGGAAATGAACGGGCTTCTTCGTACAGTCAGCTCTTTTCCTTGACGTGGTTATTCAGCACAGAAGTCTGAGTGAGTGGACACCTTTGGGAAATCGGAGCCCTGGGCCCAGTTACATCCCTCTGACTTGTAAGGATCACTCAGTGTCTTTAACCTGCGGTGACCTTTGAGAAACACTGACTTAAACCAATGTGACAATTCTACAAAGCCTGGGTTTGAGCTAATAATTGTGAACTGCAGCTGCCCACTGAAACTACCACGAAAAGTCCATTCCCACCTGAGGTGCGCTTGCTGGCTGTTGCCTGAGCAGTGCTGGTAACAAGGCTGATCGAGGCTGGGTGTCTATGAATTCCAGTGTAGCTGGTGATGCCAAGTCTCCCATGGAAGCCGCTGAAGCTCTAGAGGGCAGGGGAGGAGTTCAGGCTGTGCTTACAAACTCTAGAGCGCAGTTGTTCATGTGGGGTGTAAAATGGGGTTGACTGAAGAGCGTAAGTTGCCTTGATACCTCCAACCTCATGGTTAAGTTAGCTGAGTTCCTAAGGACATGAGGAACTATTGTGAGTACCACTGGAGACCAGCAATAGCCAGTATATGGCCAAACGTGTAGTTTGAAAAGATGGTGTGGGCTAGGTAGTTGGGGGCAAGAAATGAGGGCTCACAAAAAACCCCTGCTGAAAAAGTTTTGCTTGTCTCAAAGCAAAACAAAAACACACAACCATGAAACCCCAAGGGACTGCTGGGTCGGGGCAGGGAGCATTTTGCTAGCGATGGGTCTTCAGGGAGAATGTGAGACATGGAGATAGTGGATTTGGGTCTGTGGTAGGATCAGGCATGGGGGCACCATGGGATCGCTAAAGGAAGTGTTGGGAGTCTGGAGGCATCTGAGCATCTTTGCTTCCACAGAGACAAGAAGCAAAGAGGACACAGTGGTCTGGGCTGCAGAGGAGCTGTGGGGGTGGGGTGGGGTGTCATAGTTGAGGATAAGGTCTCCCAGGAGAGGGAAGAAAGGTCTTTTAGTTGGAAGTAGAGGGAAGTAAGCCTGCAGTGAGAGCCCAGAAATGCCAGGGTAGAAAGCCCCCTCTACAGTTTAGGAAACAGCTGGGGAAGGGGGAGCCTGGTGTTCCTGTTCTGTTGTACGGGAGACAAGAGTGCGCCCCACCACCAATTGCCTTAAACAGTCAGTTTTCTGACCTTGCAGGATATTGGCTTTCCCAGCATTCTGATAAGGAATTTTGTCATCTTTTCTGGCTGTCCCTCCTAGGGTGGGCAGAGGCACTCCCTGGTACCTTGAGAGGTTCTGCCACCCTCTACTAGAGAGCTTGTCCTAGCCTGGACACAAATGTGATCCAAGATCCAAGAACCTCCAGCGAACTTATCTGGTTGAGTTCTGCAAAGGGACTGTGCTCCAGCCTGGCCTGCTTCAGCTGATGCAGGGTGTGGACAGACTCAGCAGTGCAGAGGGATTCAGACTTGGGTGGGGCTTGGGTCTCTCCTATTTCAGGCAAGGTTCAGAGTTTCCAAGATGATCTGCAGGGTGTGCCAAGGAAAGCCAGTGCAGCAGCGGGTGGAAAACAGAGCCCCTGGAGTTCAAGAGGCTGATGGCCTTTGCTGCATGTGGGGTCTGGTTCTGAGCAAATCAGGGGCCCAGGACATTGCTGTGCATTTTGCATGGCTTTCTCTTCCTTTCCTGGAGCTCTGATCCCTGTGGGGCACTGTCTCTGATCTGGAGGCCCTGTGGGTGTTTCTAGAATGAAACCCTCCTCACCCTAAGACCCCTTGTTGTAGAGAGAGGGTCACCTGCTCGGGTCGCCCCAGGCTCTCCTTCCTGGTTGCAAGAGGACACTTTAAAAGGAAGAGATTAATAGCCATGCCATTTGGTTGAATGATTCAGAAGTTTCCATCAAGGGCACAGGCTGGAAAAAGAAAATCAAATAGGAACGAACAGAGCAGTGGTCTGCGTCCTGCCCTTGCAGAGGGACAGCCGAACAGCTCAACCTAGCTGGCCTTGGCGTGATGTGCATTTGACTCTGTGCATCCTGGATTTCCTGAGCTAGAAAGGCTGCCCCAAACTCAGCTACTTTGGCTGGGAGCGTGCCTAGGCCCTGCATGAAATGAATGTAGGGTCATAGCCAACCTGGCAGGCTCATCCCTGCAACAGCTCGGCGCCCACAGGATGGTCTGGGACTATGATATTCTGCACAGAGAACAGGCAGTAACAAGAATGTGCAGGATCTGGAATGGATCGGGTACAGGGAGACATCGAGTGATCCGGCTTCGGTGTCTTGTTTGGCAGAGGGTGGGATAAGAAGGCATCAGCCCTGGCCCCCAGATCAGAATAGCAGGGGCTGGTAGTTTACCAAGGAGCTGCTTGCTGAGGTATGCATGGATGGCTTTGCTGGCCTGGCAACACTGAGAGAGCTTGGCTGCACCTATCAGGGTTGGGGGTGTGCTGCCACAGGCTGGTGGAGGGGGGTGACAGAACTCAGAGGAGGAGGGTAGCAGCTGCAAAGAGGGGTACAGGGTGCAAGATTCCCCTGACTCTGAACCATTTATTATTTTCTTTTCAAAAAAAGCCATGGAATCTATTTGTTTTCCTTAAAATGCAAGCATGATTAAGTTATTGATTGATTGATTGATGATTGATTTTTAGGGGGGTGTAAATTTTGCTGAGAAAGCTGTTTGTGGCCATCCTGAGGTACAAGGCCATGTCCTCACATATGAAGTCTTCAGGGTGAATATTACATGCTCCTGGCAGGGCACAGGTACATGGTGTTCAGTAGGGCTCAGCCAAGCTGCAGCTGTGAACACCAGTGCTCATACTAGGAACAGAGGGGTTGGAGCCCTCCCCTCCCTCAAGGACGGTCGGGTGTTAGGATGGCTGAGTGACTCCAGAGGCCAGGCCGTGGCAGTATGGAAGTTCCGAAGACTGGTCATGGGTTGGATTCCCAGAGGACAGGCTAGGACTGGGGTGTTCCGCTGTTAGAAGTGATACCCAGGTGTTCCTATCTGGATGTAGAATGTGTTTGGAAGAACTAGATGAAACATGTGTGTCAGGTAAGCAATGCCTGCAGCGTCCCCCCAACAGAAGGCCACAGGAAGTGGGCAAACAACAGCAGAATCGTGCATGCTGAGTCAGGATATTGGGTGTGTCCATTGGAGATGGCTGAACTCAGGGGATGCTCATTGGAGACCATTTCCATTGGGTGACTGATATTGAAAGCTGTGGTGGGGAGGCTTCTGGGCTCTGAGTGAAGCCAATAAGAGTAGGAGGAGCTAGTAGAAGATCTAGAAAACCCCAGAGAAGCACCTTGAGTCCAAACCTCAGCAGTTGTGGACCAGCTTCTGGGAGCCTGAGAGTGGGTGGACCCCAGGAGTTAGTGGTGACTCTCACAGGAGTATTGGCATCAAGGTGGGAGGGCAGAAGCCTGGAGGAAGTAGGCTTGAGGGGAGTGGAGGAGAAAAGAACCTGGCAGCCTGGAGAAGATCTGCTCAGGAGGAGCTGAGCTGAGCAGAGTCTATAGACTGAAGAGTGCCTGCCATATACTCAAGAACTAATCCAGAGAGATCCCGTGTGGCCTGAAGCCCATGTCTTTTACTGCTAAAAGCCTGCAAGAATTATAGTGAGCCATTACAACCAGGACACAGACATTGACATGACCAGGGTCCAGGCTACCTTAACCCCTGCGTGGTCCTCTTGTGCTCTTGACGTGGCCAGGGTCCAGGGCATCCTAACCCCTGCGTGGTCCTCTTGTGCTCTTGATGTGGCCAGGGTCCAGGGCATCCTAACCCCTGTGTGGTCCTCTTGTGCTCTTGACGTGATCAGGGTCCAGGGCACCTTAGCCCCTGCGTGGTCCTCGTGTGCTCTTGACGTGATCAGGGTCCAGGGCACCTTAACCCCTGCGTGGTCCTCNTGTGCTCTTGACGTGATCAGGGTCCAGGGCACCTTAACCCCTGCGTGGTCCTCATGTGCTCTTGACGTGATCAGGGTCCAGGGCACCTTAACCCCTGCGTGGTCCTCACGTGCTCTTGCCCACACTCCATCCCTGCTCAGCGGCACTGATCTGCTCTCCCCGGCTCTCCTGTAGTCCTCTATTACACAGAGGCCAACACGTAGGACCAGACAATGTGTGGCCTTTTGAGATTTGTTTCTTTCACCCTGAGTTCACACTTTGTAAGCTCATACATCTTGCTGTGTCCATGGGGTTCCTGGGATACAGATGCAACCCTTCACTTAAGCAGAAATGCACTGAACCTCTGAATCTGTTCCCATTTTGGCTGAAATGTCTATATGTTGAGATAGACATCCAGGAGGGAATTGCTGGGTGATGTGGGAGGGACTCGATGCTCTCATAAAAGAATCCGCACCTACACTAAATACTCAACGTGAATGATTGACTGACTAGAACTTCGTGATTGCGGAGGGGTGAAATGGTGCCAGTCGAGACTCAGATTATATTGAGTTACCTTTAGTGGCCCTGTAGAGTCTACTTTCTGTATCTGATGCAGCATCTTTTTAACTAATCCATTCTAAAGTGAAAGCCTTTAGAATGCATTAACAGATCACTAGCTTCTACCAACCCAAAGCTCAGCTGCTTCTTAGAACCAAGCTCAGCTGCTTTATTTTTTCATCCTTTGATACAAGTGTATTCCACCTGCACTCTCTGTCACATTGATCTACACGTTGTTTTCATCAAACATGGCTAGCCAAAGCTGGGTACAAAATGTGTAGGCTTTTCAATGCTAGTACCTTCTCATATTTGACATAGTTTCTAGCTCCACTAGGCGTGTGTCTAGCTGTGTTAGTCAGCTTCTCGGAACTGCAGCGAAATGTATAAGGTAAGCATATTACAGAGAGGAAATGCTTATTTTGGCTCGCAGTTTCGCAGGTGAAAGTCTACGATGGGCTGACGTCAATGCTTTGGTTGTGGTAGCATATACGGCAGGAAAATTCCCTCATTGCATGGTCAGGAAGGGAGAGAGAAAGGAGGAGGGTCCCACAGTCTTCTTCAAAGGCATGTACCTCCCAGTGACCTGAAGATCTCTCACTAAACCTCACTTTAATAAGTTTCTGCCTTCTCCCAGTAGAGTTGAAGACCAAGCCTTTCACATGTGGTGGTTTTTGGACACTCTATATTTAAAGTGTACCACAAGGGTACTTAGCTGTAGCTATAATATACTTGTCCTGTACCTGTTCTGAGTCTTGCTGAACCCCTACTTAGCATTGATCCATAGGAATCCTGTCTCAGAGTGTATTGTGGATTGTGCAGACAAACCTGACAAGCAGGAGTCGCAGGCACATATGCTGTGTTACCTACAGCAGAAGCACCGGCTTTTCTCCCTCGGAGTTTCAAAACTGACTCGACCAAGGAACACAGGAATCCTTGGTGCCACAGAGATGTTGACAGCAAACCAGGTTGCTATATAAAGCCAGAGATCATTGCTTAAGTTATTGGGTGCTATAAAATATGAAAAATAAAAGTAGCAAGTGGTTTGAAACATAGCCTCAATGGTAGTTACAGTGTATTTTCTCATCTCTATAACAACATTATATATATAACATTATATATATAACATTATATATGATATATATAAAGATATATATATATATCTTTCTCAATGCAATTAGGAGCAAACATTGTAAACACCTTAAGGAAGAAAGAAAGACGTTAAAAGCCTAGTCAGAGGTAGCCATGCTTTGCAGGATATGTCTGTTTGCTCTGATGCACTGTACAGATAACTTATATGTGTTTCCAAAGAAATATCACACAGCATAGTTTGTCTTTCATATAGTCTCTTTCATATATATTTTTAAAACTTTTTTAAATTTTATTTTTCCATTCAAAATTTCCACTTCCTCCCCTCCTCCCAT
>LOJH01022081.1:3853-20035 GCA_001685095.1 Ellobius talpinus
AGACAGAGATAGATGATACATACACAGAAGATGATAGATATAGAGGGAGAAATATATACTCTAATATCTCAGAACATTTATATCCCCCTTTGTACTAAATCACAAATCAATGAAAACACATATGCTTTGTAAATAGAGAATTCTAACTGGATGCACTGTATGTTTTTCACAAGCATCCATAGCCAAATAGTGGTAAATCTTAGGGAGGAGAGGAGAGGAAGGGTGTAAATCAATGTACCTGGACAATCACTGTTTTTAGACCTCCTAAATTACAGTGTTGGCCAAATTGTAGGGAGGAAAGGGTGATAACAGAATCACATGGGAACTTGTCTCAAATTATAGGCATGCCAGGAGGTCCACACCCACCTACATCATTTCTGCGGGAAATTACTATTAATAAGAAATATAGCACAAGCCACCCAGGTGTTGGAGGTGGTTAGAGGCAAGGGAATAGGTGTTAACTATGGAGAATCCCCTAATATCTCATGCTGCTGCAAGTTCCAAGGTCTGTGCTTTGCAGGATAAGACCATCTTGAAACTTGGAATCCAAGACAGGGTTCATTAATTATGACATGGCCATCAATTAGATTTAATGATTTGCTGTTATTCTAGGAAGACTGTAAAACACAGTAGCATCTCAGTATACCACACACTTGATGCCAATAGCTACGATTTCTACCCCATCTAGTTAGTGCAATGGAGAATGTTCCCAGTCTGTGCTAGTAATCCTGAGTAGGATGTGGCTTTGTTGTAAAGATCCTCTGCTATTGAGAACCACTGGGTTATAGAGGATATAAATGAGTGGAATGTTGGTTTGAATCAAGCAAGTGATGCCTGACAAAAAACACCGCTGCCATATTTGGACAGCAGGATTTAGTTGTGATACATCCAAATATTTTTAGTGAACTTCGTTAGTAATAACAAAAAAGCATACAAATACACTGCACTCACGAATGTAGGAGATGTGAGAGAGTGGCTAGGATCTTAGTTGCTAGACTGTGTTTAAGTAGTCCATTAACTGTCAAAAACCATCTCATGACCTATTTTCTTAAATTGAGATCAGATGAACTACATATGGATTTTAAGGCACTTTGATATAATCCAAAGTCCTGAGTCAGATAGAGGCAGAGGAGTCTATTTATCTGCTAGGACTTATTTTAACTCAAGCTTTCTTTGTGCTTTTAACTATGTTATTAGCAAGAACACTTCCTTTTACTTATTGGCTGCATTAATTTTCCCCATAGCTTTCCCAATATAATTTGTTAGTTATGAATAACTCTCAACAAAACTAATACACTCAGAGGTTAAGTAAATTTCCCAAGGCTTTACGTCTAGTAAAATGCAGTATTAAACTTGAAACCTGAATCTGCCACGGCTTCTGTGCAAAACTGTGTATCAGGTGAATATGAATCTATCTTCTGAAGTACCAAACCAAGTTAGATATATCTGAAATTTCTAAACATTCAGTCTGAAGGACAAGAAAATGTGGTGGTGGGATGGGATCGGGTAAGAGAGTGCAGTGTAGGCTTAAGGACAACCACCTAGGTAGTCCTCAGGAATTCTGCCCACTTCTATCTACTGTGACATGGAGTCATTCATTGACCCAGAGATCACTGGTTATTCTAGACTGGCTGGTCAGCAAACCCTAATGATCAGCCTGACTCTACCTTCCCACTGATGGCATTGCAAGCATGCCTGGTTTTTATATGAGTTCTGCAGCAGAAACTGTGGTCTTCGAGCTTAAGAGACAAGTGTTATATTATTGAGCCTTCCCCCAAAGCTTTCCTCTAAGAAATACATATGCAACCCTGAGTATATAGGTATATTTAAAAGTATACAGATTAAACATTTACTGATAATGAATCATAAAAGTTATTCTAAGGCAATCCTTTCATGTACATATAATTTTAAGGTTTATTGAGAAGATAAAAAGACAAATACACACATTAGTGGAAAGGATATACTTGTTTATTTCAAAAAATAAATAAATCTCACCTGAATACTTGATCTTACAGAACATAGAACAATTTCGATAATTTAAAGAGTGGTTCCATTGTTTGATTTTATGATCAACAATGCCAAGGACACCACAACACAGAAAAGTCTAGTTCAAAATGACAGAAGTTCCAATTTTTAGGAATTGTTAGAATTTCTGTCCTAATATCAAGACAAAATTCATTTAATGTTTTTGTGTGTGGAATACATCAGCAATATAAGCAGCAACTTTTCAAATCAAACTCATTACATTTTACAACCCAAAGATACACTATTTTAGTACTTACAGCCTGAAGAATCATGATAGGAGTGTATCACAATTCTGCTTTCCAAAATTAAGCCATTATGCTTCTTAAAAAGCAAAGTATATTGCATATCTTACATGCACATATATTAAGAGTTCATCATATATATATATATGTGTGTATATGTATGTATGTATTGAGAAGATAAAAACAAATATGTGCAGCTATAATATATACATATATGTGTATATATGTAGTCTTGAATCTTAACCAAGATATTTCTGAAAGTCTTTCCTGATGTACTTTGCATGACAATATGCAGACTGCAATGAGTGCTTACTGTGAGTTCAGAACCAGGGGAGACACTGACACCACAGGATGCAGCCTGAACAAGCACTACCAGAACCCTTTCGATTCATTATGTACTTAATTTTGAATTAATTTTAAGACAATGAATAATAAAAAGCTCCTTGTTATTGACAAATCTTTTTTTGCAACCTTCATTTTCTGTTGGATCACAACCAATTATTCATGAAGTTGGAATTCCATTAAATTCTATGTAAATCACTACAGACCTATATCAACACAAATTTTAATTTTTGTCTTGTAATTGCTCAGTGAAATGCCCATAATCACAGTTCACAGCCAGTGAAACTCAGGAAAAAGCTATTAAAATGACTAAAATATCTAAATCCATGTTACCCTTTGCTTATAACTTATACACACAAATCTTTGTATATAAATAGCAATAGACATATATAAAATACACAGCACAAAATATAATTTTATGTCATGCTTATCTACATTTAGTACTATAAATAATTAAATGTATTGAAGAAATAAACCAAAGGTATATAATTGGTGTTCTATGTTTTTCAGTCAATGAAATATTATTCAATACCACAAAACAGCAGGACCAGTAGGACTAATATTTGAAGCAGAAATATTTGTATTTTACTTTTGCATTTCTTTAGGAGTGCTTATGATGAACCAAAAAAATGTATGGTGGCAATTAACATGTAAGCAGAGTTCAGTCATTTAAGGACTCATGTCTATCATGTGGTTATACTATATGTCACAAAGAATACTTTACAAAATAATCTATAGTGTACTGAATGAATACTATCTTGACAAATAAGAAGTTTTCTTCCAAGATGCTATTCGTTCTGTTTTACAAAATTGCATTCAGTTCTCCGTGGAAAGCTTCACATTGGCTCTGCAACACTCTGTAATAGCAGCCCTCTATGTAGCATCAACTAAAAAGTATCACTGGAAAACTAGATAATTGCATTTAGTAGCTATAAATTGTGGTGTGTGTGTGTGTGGGTGTGTGTGTGTGTGTGTGTGTGTGTGTGTGTGTGGTGTTTTAAGAAATCCCATTTTGAGTCCAGCAGCTTTCTTTAATGCCTCTGGACAGTATTTTCAGAACTCATTTGTTTGAGGGTTTTTTAATCTGAGGACATTGAAAAGTTACACCTGCTGTGCTGTCGTCAGTCACCCCAGGAGGAAAAATAGTGGCATGATTTGTTATCTGTTATTCCCCTCGCTGTGGTGACTGTCTCCCAATGCCAGCTCTGTCCTTAAGGCCATCACTTATAGGGACCACTGTCTGTCAAAACCACATCCAACTTTAAGGGCTGCCTTTGTTGGAGCAGACAAATGAGTGTGACCTTTAGCAATAAAATAGGCACCTACTGAGAAAGATGAAACAGCGGCTGAAATTAAGAGCGCAATATAGCCCTTTCAAATGCTGAAGAAAAGTTAGATTCTGAACTAAAACTTAATTATAAGAGTAAATGTGGGTAGACGTTGTCAATAATGAAACAGACATGGTCAGAGGTATCGATTCAAAGCCTGGACTACAACTTCATTCAGGAATCATCCTACCTTTCATAAATAATGAATGGTATTGATGGAGTTTATTTAAAAGGGGGTAGGGGACTAAATTATAGTCACTAAAGGTTTATCAAGTAGTGATATTTTTCCAATGAACACTGAAATATACTATTTGTTTATGAATATTGTAGAAGGGCAAAGGGAAAAACTAGAATCCACTAATGCTTTGATTTACACTAATAGCTACTTCAAGCGATTTACAGCAAAGTGCATCTGGCTGGATAGGTATTGGCTGTGAACTGTCCATTGATATTTAGTAGTGTTTCAAAGCCCAGTGTAAGCATTCCAGACATTGCTTTGTGAAGACCGCAGCACAGTTTGTGGTTTAAAAGGCTCTTGTGAGCCAACCTGGCAAGCGGTCAGTGGAGACTACATTTTATGGAGAACACAAATCAATCTTATTGAGCACTTTTCAGTAATATAATATTCTGCCTGTGACAATAATGAAATTAGTCTATGGATTTTATTTTAAATATTGAAAAGCCATTTAAATATTTAATGAAATACAAAACATTATAAATATCCATATTTGTGCATTTTACAAAAAAAAATATCATGGATTTTTATGAAGAAATCATTGAGAACATTTTCAGAAAAAAATTTATTTGAAATGAGTGCTGCTAATTCAGTAATATGCATTGTCAATGGCCCTAGAGTTTGTGGATTTTCCACAAATTTTGTCATCTTTTATGCTGCAAGTACTTGGATTATTTATCTACATTTCCATTTCTTGTCTTTCACCAGTGATAAGCTTAGGAAAGGGAGATTACTGAGCTTCCCTATCCACCTGTCTAAGGAAACACGTGAAAGTGATGTCTTATTTACAAGTGACTGCTTTTATTATGCAAGCAAGATCCCAAGATGTTTCATCCCATGTCACAGGAACAAAGAGGACAGCCGTCTACTGAGGATCTGACAAACTTGGGTCACTAAAAATGCAAGACAGATGCCTACAGAATGGCCAACATTTTGGGAAGAAAAAAAAAACATAAAATGTTCACTGAAGACTACTATTTTTATTTGCTACCTCAATGCAGACTTATTCATCTTGACTGAAATAGTCTAACCGTCTTCCTTTTAATATTCCAAATGCATATAATACTCCAAGAAACAATGTCACTCTAACATCTCTTATATTAAGTATTAGCCTGTGAATATGTGTACATATTATTATTTAGCTGTTTTATATCCTATATATATATAGTTTTTCTTCATTTATACTTCTTAAATCATTTCTGCATATACTATGTGAATTTAATTTGGGTTGGTGTAATCCATAACTTTGCCAGTCCAAAATACAATCATAATAGCTTTTCAGAAAGGAATGGATCTAAGATCTGAGTTCTAATCCCAGAATTGACTGTACCTATACAATTCTGGAATTTAGAGAATAACCCCTCATTCAGAGGGTAAATCATCAAAAGTTCACAGAATTTTTTCTAAGAAAAGCTTACAGTAAAAGGCCACGATTTAATAGCTTTGGAGCTTCCATTGTAGCCCACTGTAAAGTAGTAATCCTTTCAACATAGGGTTAAAAGGCTCTGACAAAGCACTGCAGGGGACACTGCCCTCACCTACCTTGTACCCAGCTTGGGACAGATGAATGCACTCTCATTCTCTGCTCTTCCTGACTTCCTCTAGGAACACTAAATTTTAAGAGAAAGAACCATGAATCCCATATTTCAAGAGAGGTAGAACTAAGCCATTGTTAAGTCTCCTTAAAAAGTATATTTAGTGGACAGTCCCTAATGTCCCTGAGACACCTAAGGTTGCATTAAGTACTTGTGAAAGTGAAAATCCCCTGGGAAGCCCATTCAGTGTTTAAACCTCAGCATGAACAGTAGAGTTCCCAGCAGGGTGCACGTTAATGTCTTCATGGGCACATTTAAAACTTACTGTATGCAGTCCTCTACATTATCACTATTAACCAATAGCTGACCATGGTCTTCAATAAAATAATCACTCCAAGTGTCAGATACCACATGTTTCTATAATGCCAGAGTGGAAAACACACAGCCACCTGAAAGTCTACACATTATATCATTTTAATAATGTTTGCACAAGAAAACATCTACTCTTTAAGCATTTAAAATCTCTGGGTCTCTGACTTCCTACAAACTACAGGCTAGGATTAATTTTACAATTCTTAAGCACACAATGATATTTTCTTTAAAAAATATTGTTCATATTAAAAAAACACTTCCCTTGGTTAAAATCTTTAACAATCTACCACTTGATGGAACTGCATACAATAAATACATGACAACTTTAGAAGACCAAATAATTTAGGATTTACAGAATATGAAAAAATTAAATATATGAACATGTGATTTTAAATTAATATGAAGACATGAGTAAATTGATTTTAATGCTGTGTCTAATGGGAGTTAATCTTTACCCAAAATAAAAAAATCTCAAGAAACAATGATATGAATTTTCTAGTTGTCTAGATCTTAAGCTTGTGTTTGCACACTGTAACAACTCTTTTCCTGTGAATCTCTTGGAAATATTCATTTCATGTAGCATTGCTTAGCATATGTGTTTTCTGCTTTACTGTCAGTTTTTAAACAAGGCATCTTGATTGCTGTTTGACAGTGGAAGGTCAAGCCTGAGATATTTCAGATCTTATTAAAAATTTTCAGGTCAAGCAAAGGTGAGGGGAAAATAACCACTACAGGATCTTCATTGTATGTGAGGGGACCACAAATAAACTCTGCTTCCTCACTCCTATGTGTCCAGACTTGACTGAAAGCTAAAGGGTGAGCTTATTCTATTGATTTTCACATGTAAGCTAAGAGGTAAAATAACCCCAGCTCATTAGAGATGCCAGTGAGGGGAAGATTGGATGCCTTTTATCTTCTGACAATAAAATCAGCTGAATCTCAGTCATTATGGTACAGTTGTTAATGGGAAAAGAGTGCAAACTCGGCGCGCCTTCTACCCGCACCCCACTTTCTTAAGATTCAG
Source organism: Ellobius talpinus (assembly GCA_001685095.1). NCBI lineage: Eukaryota > Metazoa > Chordata > Mammalia > Rodentia > Cricetidae > Ellobius > Ellobius talpinus. Next base: position 10,957 of record LOJH01022081.1, read on the forward strand.
TTCAGATCCAGATTTGATAAAATCAGATCTGATTTTAACGTCTCTGCATTTCCAGTTTTCAACATAGGAGGTTCATTTTGGGTCGTTGCCTTTGAATGGATCACTTTACTGTCGAATAGTCACAGCAGTTTCAAAGTTTGGCAAATTAATTTTATTGTTTGACAAAAAAATACATCAACTTGATAGAAACATTTGTAAGAGCCTTGTGATTGGAACCATTATACAGCCTATGGAGAATGGAAATACTGTGATTCTGTGTTAATAGATCCAGTGCTTAGAGAGGTTAGATTTTGGTTCTCCAATGAAAATGTACCATGAAGCAAGCAAATAAGCAAACAAAACTTCTCAGTTCCTATGAAAGCAGGTGATGGGGATTATTTTTCCACAAGAATCACATTCAAGTAACACTTTCCCTACATTAGAGACTTCTGACTTTTTTTCTCTGTAGAATTTTTGTATAGAAGTGTCTTTAGCTGAGGGTTAGTTTGTGACACAGTTCAAAGGGAGAATAGTGTCAATGATTGGATAGAGAAATAATGTCAAAACAATATTTGGATCAAAGAAAATGAGATCATTGGACTATGCAAAGCCCCTACCACACATTACTTTGAATTCTTAAAGACATGTCAAAATACAATATTGTATTTATCTCTCAGCCACGGATTATCTTCTTTGAAAAGATGCAAACTGTGTGTGTGGATATGTGTGTATTAAATGCTAATCTGCAAGTTCTGCAACATAGAATTGCCCAAGTAACTCTTTTAAGATTTCATTTACTTCTGAGACCTCCTACATTTCTAACTCCCATTTCTAGCTTATATTTTCCACATATTCTGAAGTTTTTCTCTTTCATTATCTTACACTTGAATCAATGCTCCAATGTATCCATGCATGTGCTTTCAAAACATGATTGGCATACAGATGTGGACAGCTATGGTAAGAGGTGTACATGACTATACTCAAAGCCTAACTTAGAAAAATAAGTAACTTATGCTATGAAAAATAAGTCACAGAGATTTTTCAATGTAACAAAAACTAGATTAGTTTAATAAAGGTGGGAACACCCACCTTAAATATGGGAGATACTGTTCTTTGGGCAGCTGTTCCTGACTAAGTGAAAAAAGAAACTTGAGTATAAGAATTTATCTCTCTTCTTCCTGATTCCTGGAGTCCTAGACAGATTTCAAGATAATTTGAGGACTTTATGCCTTTCTATCCCTTCTCACCCATTCCAAACAATAAATATTTATCCAAATAAGACAATCCTCACTTAGATCATAAAATGACCCGTGTCTTTGTACATAATCATGGCACAGAGTTAAAGGCTTTTGTATGTCTTCTTTTCTGTTGTAGAGGAGTTCCTGGTAAAAGAATGAGATCTGTGATGGAATCTGCTCCTTACTCATTTCAGTGTTACCAAGTACTTAGTGTTATATCTCCAATCTCTGAAACATGTTCCACTTAATGACAAAATTGGTTAATTTCCCCATTGCTTGACAAAATACCCGACACAAGCAACTTATTTGGGCTTACAGTGAAGGGGACCCAATTTGCAGGGCAGGGGAAGAATGGAGTCATGAAATCTAGGTAGCTAATCCTTGTGTCCACAGCTAGGAAGTGGAAAGAGCAATAAATGCTTATCGCCAGATTGTCTTCTTCTTTTTTATTTAGTCAGGGACAGCAACCAGTGGAGTGACATTTCCTACATTTAGTGTGGGTCTTTCCACCTCAATCTATTACATGTTCAACTCCCTCACAGACATGGTCAGAGTTTTGTTTCCATGTTGATTCTAAGTGTCATTAACTTGACAATCTAGATTAATCACCACAATGACTTATGCTTAAAGCAGATTGCACTTATATATTTAGAAATATGTGTATAATGTGTATATTCATATGTATATGTAACAATAATTAAAGAAAAAGAGTCCAGGAGTTTGAAAGAGAACAAGGTGAGAAGTCATGGCAGGATTGAAGGAGAGAGGAAAAGCAAGGAGAAAACTAATAACTATATTATAAATTTAAAATATTATTTAAAAATATGTTGGATAATAAAATAATCTCAAGAATACTATTAACAGCACTAGCATGTCAAGGCAATATAGAGGAACAAATAGAATGATATTGATATAATGGGACTATTACTGTGACTATTGGACATTACCAGACTTAGCCTTTCTCATCAATGAATTGGATGGTAAGTTAAACAGGAAAATGTGACATATTTTTAAATATATACATTGATTCATAAGTTATGAAGATATTGACTTAGTATAGTAATTAGAATTATTCAATATGTGTGTAAACTGTTAGTAATTGAGAGTATCTCAGATAAATTCTGAACAACTTTTATACAGTTATTTCCAAATTCTGCCTGAAAGCTAAAACCAGAAGCAAATAGTACACTTTTCCCTTATTTTGGTCATCTTTGATAAACCGTAACTCTTAAATTGGTCTCTTAGTTTTACAAAACACTATGATAAGGTTAGCTTTAAAAATACAGACATTGGAAGATCAAGGAAACCTGAACTGCAGCTATGTACAGAAAACACAGCTTCGGGGTCACATGTGCATCTTTAGTTAAAACAACAAGGACTGGGAATGAAGGAAAAAGAGCAGATTCTTTCATTGCCTGCTTTGACTTTAGGTTCCTAGCATGATTCAGGAGATGCTGTAAACTTTCCACTGGAAGTTAATGGGGAATTTCACCGTCGGTCAAATATGTTCTTCTTCTGAAAACCTGGAAAACAAGCTGTATACAAACTTGTATGAAGCTGAAGCACCCTTTGCCAATATAATTATTCTATTCCAGTAGATTTAATAAACTTGCTTCTGTCCAAGTGAGACTTGAGTTTGCATTTTGCTGTAATAACTTGGGAAAAGGGAGTTGGCAGCAGGCTTCACTGAGAAACTGGTGAATTAGACATTTGTGTAGATGTGTTCGTACAGCTGTGTACAGACACACACACACACACATACACACACCGGAAAAATTTTAAAGTCTATCCTTTTCTAAAATACATTGCTTAACTGTACATTGATGAACAGAAAAAGTTTTAAACCCTCACTACATTGAGCTGGAGAGGTAACTCAGTGGTTAGAAGCGCTTACTGCTCTTCTAGAGGGCCCATGTTTGATTCTCAGCACCCACCCAGCCATTTACAACTCTCTGTCATTTCATTTCTAGGTGAATGAATGCCGTTTTCTAGCCTCTGAGGAATCTGGTACACAAGTGATGCATACAGACACATGCATGAAAAACACTTGTATTTATAAAATAAAATATGACTCCAGCATATTAGTGGTGATAGAATTAATTCTGTGACTTAATCAATGTGAGATGTTTATGCAATTTGAAAACAGTGTCCATTTGAGAAAAGAATTATGTGATTGGGAATTGGTTCAGTTGGTGAAGCATTCACATGCAAGAATAAGAATTTCAATTCAAATCTCCAACACCCATGTAAATACCAGCAAATATGAAACTCCATCTGCAGCCTCAGTACTCAGGGAGCAGAGACATGTATTCTCTGGGGCAAGATGGCCAGCTGGGCTAGCTGAATCAGTGAGCTGTGGGTTCAACTGAAGGAGCCTGCCCTCATAAGCAAGATGGAGAGTCATCAAGGAAGACACATATCAACCTTTGACCTCCACACTTAGCATGCACACATATGCCTACATCTTCACATATATATGCTGCCATGTAATGCAATGCACACACATACACATATAAAAAGAATATTTTATATTATCAAGATTAATATATAATTTTCTTTTTAAGAGTAGAAGAAAATCATCTCCAATCAGATACAAGAAATTTATTCTATACTACCTACAAATAAAAGAGCAGTAATTACAATTGTCAGGATGTTTGCTTATTTCAAATAACCATAATGATAATATGCTCATAGCACTCATTGAGATCTTAGGTTACGGCAGATTCATCTAACACCAATGTTATGAGGAGCACCATTCAAAACACCACAAAACTAAAGTTTAGGGAGATCAGGCAATCTGACAAGGTGGCAGTGTTTGAACTGGAAAACACAGTGGTGTGTGTATGTGTGTCTTTCTGTGTGAAAGTGTGTAATTTTTAAATTTTGTAAATATAAATATATAACTTTCTAGATCTCAAAGATGAGTAGTCTAACAAGACAAATATTGCAGAGTCTGCTAGTGATGTTTCACAAATATATTTAACAATCTAAATGCCCCTTGATAGAAGAATGGATAACAAAAATGTGGTACATTTACACAATGGAGTACTACACAGCAGAAAAAAAATTACGACATTTTGAATTTTGCAGGCAAATGGATGGAGTTAGAGAACATCATTTTGAGTGAGGTAACCCAGATCCAGAAAAACAATTATCACATGTACTCACTCATAAGTGGCTTTTAGACCTAAAGCAAAGAAAAGCCAGCCTACAATTCATAATCCCAGAGAACCTAGACAACAATGAGGACCCTNCCTTGGGAGAGGGTTGAAGGGGAGGGGAGAGGCAGGGAGGGGAGCAGAGAAAACATAGAGCTCAATAAAAATCAATTAAAAAATGAAAAAAATGAATCTCCTGCCAACCATAAAAATGATGTTTAAAATAATTATAAATTTAACAAAAAATCACTATACAGATTATCTTTTTCCAAACATCATCCCAAAACTCTTCAAACAGCATCATTTTCAGATATAAATGCTCAGCCTTGAACAATAACTTATAGAACATCTTCCTACATCTTATCTCAGATTCTGGGCCCTGGGTTTGAATCAAGTCAGTGGGCTTTGCAAGCTCTGAAAATATCAGGAGCTATTTAACTATTTAATAACTCAATTTTCCTCTTATGTAATGGATACCAGGATAACTACATCATCTGAATTAAAATAAATATGACATAAAACTTTTGACTAGAACCTGGAACAGAATAAATAATGAATAAAATGTAACTATTTATTATAATTAGCTCTTCAAAATATTTCAGACATGATCACTTCTATTTATTGTTGCTTCTACCTTGAGTTTTACCCAAAAGCATGGTTGCAAGGATACAGGAATTACACAGATGATTTGTTACCTGGAGCCATCAGTTCTATCTAAGTGACTGTGCATCTACTGTGGAACTTTACCAGACTGATAAAGTTCAATAAATACCAGCTCAGGTGTTCTAAAAATCATCTATAAGCCTTTCTTCTCTTTTGATTGAGTCACTGGATCACATGGAAGTTTCCAGTAACAGAATGCCATGACTTAGACCTCTTTAACAAGGTGAGTGGAGAGCATGAAGGGAGGCTAATTGGGCACCTCAGGGAGGAGGCAAGTTTCTAAGGCAACCATGGAAGCTACTCTCTTGTTCTTTGTGATCTGTCCAGTTACTGTTTCACATAACTCCTTCCACAGCCCCTGCAAAAGTTACATGTCCCCAGGCCAGTGCTTTTAAAGAGATGCCAAATATTTGGAAAATGGTATTAGTGGGAGAGCCTTAGGTTATTGGTGGCACACTGTCACCAAAGGAGACCACGGGGTCCCGGTATTTTCCTCTGCTTTTGCTTTCTGGCCACAAAGTACATGGTTCCGCCCAAGGTTTACACCTCTCTATGATTCACTGATTTGCCAGAGCACAAAGCGGCCAAGGTAATTAATTCATCTTTAGTCCCTTCTCTATCTACTTGCTATAAAACTTTGCTGGGAAGATGAAACATCCATCTACTTGTACCAGAAAAAGTATTAATGACAGATAAACAAACAATAAACATTAAAGTTCCACAAATGCCTAGTTTCGTGAACCAGTACATTTATTGAAGCTACCTACAGGAATATACGCATGAGTTTACCTACAGTGTCATATGTCACTCAAGGGCAGCTGTGCTCTTCAAAGACCCACAGCAGCATGTTTGATGACTCACAAGAAGTCAGTCTCTTGGGCCCTAGACGATTGGCAGGTATTGTTACCTGAGAGTCTTCTTTCTTGGCTTTCACTTCCTTCTATGTTGGTGGAGAGAGAGCAAGCGTTTCACCCATGCTGTAATGATTTCCTTGAAGTTGTAATATTCCTTCCTTCAGAGAGGAAGGATTTTCATAAGACTCAGAAAACTAACAAAACTTACAGGGTCTTAGAACTCATGACTGACCAGACTCAGGTAATCCAGAGAATTGCAAGGTTCACAATGCCCTTTACTGAAGAAAGCTAGAACAGCAGCTAAGAGGGTTAGTTAACTGGTAGAAAATAGCTACATGCCATCATTTCAAGAAATAATGAAGTAGTGTTATGTTTAGATCTCTTCTCTTCGAAGAATAAAATCAAAGTTTTAGTTTATTACCTTCAACAAAATTACCTTCCACTAGCAAACAGGAGAGAAACTTAACTCAGCTCTGATTTCATTCCATAAACAAACACGGGGAACAGAGAGGGGAACCACTCTTCCTCAAGGCAGCTTAACAACTTGACCCATCCGGCATTCCACCAGAGGCAGGTGCCTATCCTACCGGCCAGGAATGAGTGACTCAGACTCTTAGCAGCTCTGAGGTAAGGAACTCAGGTAATGAGGAAGGAGAATGAAGTCCTTAATCAGTGACCAAACAATCAATAAACACAAATGGGTCAAATCAGTTCGATTGAATTAAATTGACCTTATATCTTTTGAGAACAGCCTAAGGGCAGAGAAAAAGACAGCAGTTTAGGGTTGACTGGAGTTGTACCAACAGAGAAAGTCTGTGAATTACAGAATTTTACAGTCGGGCTTCTGAAAATCTTGTGAGTTGTGTGTGTCACTGTAAGAAGAATCCACACAGAACAAGAAGTGCCATCTACACAGCAGAGCATTTGATTGTGTGGACATCTTCCTATGACTTTCTCTATTTCCCTCCTTCTAATATAGTCAAGTGATTGTCTCTGACCATCATCAGAACTTCATTTCTACCTCCTCTCAAACTGTACTATTTCCTGTTCGGCAGTTAGTACAGAATAGCATAACTTCTAACTCCTATATTTAACATCCTCAATGGATTTCCTAATTGCCTAAATTCAAATTTGCAAGGGAAATTGATAAAACTTAACCATACAAGGAGTTTCATTATGTAACCATGTCTTAAATCAAATCAAGCCCAGTTACCAACAATGTCTCAACCAGCTCTTAAAATAATCAATCTCCTAGTTGCAAAAATGTGCAGGGTCCTACATTTAGGGAAACGCGGGAAGTCCTCCGTAAAAATCATCACAAACTCTCTAATGTGCACTCTACATTGCTTTCAGTTCAACCATTTCTAAAGACAAAATATCATTGCCGAGAATGAAAAACCAGTACTTAGCATCCATCATCTTTGGGTGCATAATTTATTTATCCACTGTGAAGGGTAGGAACTCCACAGGACATGATAGAAAGCAAAGAAGAGTTCCATTTAAGGATGACATGCTTGTGCTATCTCTTCCTGAGCATGCTCTCATTTTCTGATTGCCCTTTAAAGACACCCTTCTGCTCCCATCCATCTCTTCCCCCTAAGTGGAGACACTACTTTGCATTTTCACCAGAAAGGATAAAAGTCCCTATTGTAGCAAATATCACCACTATATTATTTACATTAGACTTTTCTTAAGATCATTTGATCCCTTTCAGGGCAATTTTTCTAATATCTCTTATTCGCTGATTTCTTCTCTGTGTTTTACAGAAGGGATGCTTCCTAGCCAATCCTTTAATTTAGATTTCATCTAGTTCCAGCAAAAGCTTTCACTAGGGGGCTCTCATTCATGATCATGGGTTTAATTAACATAACCTTGATCTAAAATCAATTATTCAACTTAAAAAACTATCATTAACTCATTGGTCTCCTTCACTGTTCACCCAAATATATTTACTAGAGTATCTTTGTAACACTACAATAGAATAGCCCCATATTAGACATGTCACTTATCCTCTCAAAATGTGCACTTTCTTTTGAGAATGTTCAATGTTATTAACAGAATGAGTGCAGTATATAGACCACCGGCAAACATTTTTAAGATGTTTGAAATGTGTAAAAGATACCAGTGAGTCAAAATTTTATATAATTCAGACAGAAGTTATTGGGTTCGTTAAGTGCCTGCACTCAAATATGTAAAGCATAAAAAACTTTTTTGTCAAGTAAAGTGTATATGTGTAAAACAGAGAAGAGTAAAAACCCTACTCAGTGTCACTGAGATTAAACACACTAAAGTTATTGCTGCAATGTTATAGGTATTAGAAACATACATAATACCTAAGAGTTGTGAATTTTAAATCAAATAATCTACAAAGTCCATTCATATTCTGTGTCCTCTTAAACCAAGAAACATATGAAATCCAGATATTACCTGAATTTGTCATAACTATAATTCACATATTTTTTTCAATTACTTTGTACGGGAAAGTTGTACTAATAGGCCAAGGTGCCTTCTGCCTGTGGGTTTACCACTAGAAAGGAGAAAGAATAATAACATCCACATGAAATTTTTAATGTAGATATTTCCAAAAGTAAAGTGTGTGGTCTTTACTCCCCTCACTCACTACACTGTGCATTAACCATGTATCCTCTCCCCATGTTTCTTTCTGTGTTGCTTAAAATTAATTCAATAAAGTTTTAAATTCCTCTGTGAATCTCTGTATTTTATGGCCTCCTGGACAACAGACTTCTGAGTGCTCTCTGAGGTTACCACTGTACCAGTTGTTCTCAAACATGTTCCTGTCCACAATGGTGCTTTAGAGACACCTTAATGGATGCTTACATTCATCAGCCAACGGCACTCCCTTACTATCACCCTCATTCAGCACTCACCTAGCTACAAGATTGTCTTCTTAAAATAGAATATACACATGTTCATTGCAAATACTAGTAGACATTCATCTTTCATCAAGTGCTGAGCAGATATAGCTGTTTCCCTTACTAATGGACTTAAGACTAGTTTCCTTGAAATAAGAATATGGCATAAAATAAGGTTGTGTTTGCCAGGCATTAAATAATTAATCACACAGGTAATTCGAACTTTCCCATTTTAATAAGTATAATGAAAGAAACATGGAAGTGATGTGATGGAGGAGGGTCATCTGTCTATGTGTTACTTTCATTGGTTAATA
>LOJH01022082.1:2524-14867 GCA_001685095.1 Ellobius talpinus
TTTATTCAACCAATGAAAGCAACACATAGACAGAAGAACCTCCTACACCAGAACGCTTCACACATATCAGCTGGAACCAGTTTATTGATGGGTTCTTCAACTTTACCTTTATTGATTTTCCAACTGCTGGATCTTTCAAGCCTGGTAGAGGGGGTGAGAAGTCTCTAAGTGCAGTAGTGGATACGTCTGTTTCTCCTTGCTCTATCATTCATTGGGCACTCAAGGCATACAGTAAGGACTTTGCTGTTTTCCTCAGGAGCCGACAGGACTGATGAGGATGCAATGAGCATCTTTAGCCCTGATCATTTTCCTTCCATTCTGACTGAAAGTAAGATGCTCTCTTCAGCTTCCTTTTGTTCTGCATCTGCATGCATGTCCTTCTCTAGCCTCTCACTTTAATCTGAGTCTTTACATTTAAAGTGGAATTTGGGGGACTAGGGAGATGCTCAGTTGGTAAAGTGCTTGCTGTCCTTTGGATATGAGCCCAGAAGAGAGGGAAAAAGTTGGTATGGTAACCTGTGCCTGTAGTTCCAGTTCTGGGGTGAGAGAGACAGGCAGAGCCTGGGGCTTGCAGGGCAGCCCACTTATCCTAAGTGATAAGCTTCAGAACCCACTGAGAGACCTGTCTCAAAAAATATGATGGACAGATTCCATGAAATGATGCCCTAGGTTGACCCTTGGCCTCTAAATGTACATGCACTTGCACATATATGCATGCAGACACCCCTACACATGTGTACATACACTAAATAAATAAATGTCATAAAATTTATGAATTCAAATGCCTTTTTGTAAGATCTGATGTACAATCTTTCAGTGATCAAATTTAGAAAAACATGTCACGTGATAGTGGCCCACACCTTTAATCCCAGCACTTGTGAGGCAGAGGCAGGCAGATATCTGTGAGTTTGAGGCCAGCCTGGTCTAGAAAGCAAGTTACAGGACAGCGAGGACTATTATATAGAGAAATTCTGTTTCAAAAAAACAAACAAAAATTTAGATAAACACTGCCTGAAAACATTCTATATGTGCATATATGTGAACACTTACTAATTATAATATAGAATCCATATAATATGCAGAATATAGAGATTATAAAATTATATATGCATACATACATAATTTTGTCTCTTTTAATCTAACCCAACTTTAAATGCTAGTGGGGGTTTAAGCTTTAGTTTTGTGTGGGGAGTAGCTATGCCCCTGTAGCTGTGGAATGAGTAGAAACCTGTGAAGATAGCTCCAGTGAGCTGCCAGAGCAGGCAAGGCCAGTTCCTTGCCTCCAGGGAGCATCCTCCATATTGGATTTTACACCATATCGTACCTCTTGCTGTTGCACTGGAACATGCTGTGTTCCTTTGGTGAATATAGGACTTTTGTGTTACATTGAACTTGACTTTTCTTCTAGTGTAAGGTGAGTTATTCCCTGTCTTATGGTTTCTTTTGCTGTGATAAAACACAAGGACTGAAAGCAACTTGGGGAGGAAAGGATTTATTTCATGCTATACTTCCAGGTAACAGTCCATTACTGGGGGAAGTCAGGACAGGAACTCGAGCAGGGTGGGAATTTGGAGGCAGGAGCTGGATCAGAGGCAACTGAGGAAGGCTGCTTACTACCTTGCTCCTCGTGGCTTGCTCAGCTTGCTTTCCTCCACAGACAGGACCACCTGCTCACATGATCTGAGCCCTCCTCACATCAGTCATAATCTACACATCACCCCACAGACTCGCCTACAGGCCAGTCTTACGGAGGCATTGTCTCAATTAGATTCCCTCTTCCCACATAGGTCTAGGTCTGTAACAAGTTAGAAGAAAGCCGGTTGGTACTCTCTCCCTTTCCACTTCTTTCCCTGTGAAATGAGGCTATCACCAAATACAATCAGAACATTCTAAAGTTTAGCAAGCAAGTTCTGTAATGATAGAACAATAGATAGCATGCATGAGCTCTAGCACCTCAGTGTTTGCGACATGCAGCAGCTGTGATATTGCTGTGATGTGCTTTGGACACTCTGTTTTCACCTTACCAGAACTTATCTGCCTGAAGCTTTCTGTTTCTCAAGCTTTTCTCCATATTCACCTGAGTGATCCCATCTGTATGAAATGTCATACTGTTTATTAATTGTCCCATAATGTATCTTTCATTTCTTCCTTTTTTCAGAGTTGAGCTAAGGATATAATGAATGACATAGGCTTCCATGATATTCTGGTCCTTTGTGTTTTAAAAGGAGGTTACAAATTCTGTGCTGATCTGGTAGAACACCTTAAGAACATCAGCCGAAATTCAGATCGATTTGTCTCTATGAAGGTTGACTTCATCAGACTAAAAAGTTACAAGGTAACTCATTACATGTTCTGTTTGTTTATTGCATGACTATTAGAACTCACAATTCCTTAGAACAAAAGAATGAGTAAAGTTATGAAAATGAAGAATCTTGTGTTTAAATATTGTAATGAAAATGATAGTATAGTTTTTGTTGTTACTGTTTATTTTCAAAATAGGGATCCTCTGCATAGCCTTGGATGAAACTCTTGAGAGCCCAGGCTCTCCTTGAACTCAGATATCTGTGTGACTCAGCCTCCTGGCTACTGGGATTAAAGGCATGCACCACCACTCCCAGTTTGCATATAATTTTTTAAATGACAATGATAAGAATTTAGACAATATTCTATTTTTCACATATGTGGAAAATCATTCTTTGGGAATAATTCTTGTATTTGTTCAGGTGAGTAAAGCCAATGAGTGTGACCAGAGAGAAGAAAACCCAGTAGAGACCGATGTGCTTTTATGCTGTTATTCTTAGTCCTGGAGCCCTGTGGGAGGGAGTCTGACCCTGTGGGGAGCCGTGGTTCTCTGCCACTATCACCTGAGGTAGAGAGGGGAAGTCTGGAGGGGATGCCAATGTGGGGAGACCAGGCCAGGAATCTTCCACAGAAGCTCTCTACCAGCTTCTGATAGCTTCCTAGCCACCTCTAGATGGAACTGATACCAGTGGTTTCCCAAACATATCCTTCGCTTAGTCGCTTTTCACCATAACGTTAACTGTGTGACATTTGTTGTTTAATGATCAATAAGTCACTAAAGCTAGTGTGCTATTCATTTAGAACATCCTTTGGTCAAAACCATAACAGTATCTTCATTGACTAAACTACCTTGGCACATTTGAATTCTATAGTCAGCCTTAATTGGCTTCCTATCAGTCCATGCCCACACTATCACAAACTGAATGGCAGAAATCAACACAGGTTTATTTACGGACAGTTTCTTGGTTAGAAATCCGAATGCGTTTCTGGCTAGGGTCTCTGTCTGTCTTTCCTAGCTGGATTCTGATCAGCTGAGGTTCAGGGTTGTTTTCCAGGAACTCTAACTGTGGCCAAGAGTCATTTCCCAACTCCTCCCTGCTGTGCTGGATTTGACTTCCACCCATCTGGCCCTCAGGTCTTGCCCCAGGAACTCTCCCAAGGTCATTTCACAAGGGTGTTGTAAGTCCCTTCTCCACCTCCACACCAGCTGGAAGCTCACCCTTCAGGAAAGAACCCCAGCCTTCTAAGCATAAGTGAACAAGTTAGGTCTTGTTCATCCAGTCAGTTGACTAGACCTCCAAACTTGGGAGGGAATTCTGGCCACATTTTCAAGTTCCATTCACACTCAGATAAGGAGGATTGTTCAGGGCATGTGCTCCAGGAAGAGCCTTGATCTCAGTTAGGATTTTTATTGCTGTGATCAAACACCAGGACCAGAAACATCTCAGAGAGGAAAGCATTTATTTCACCTCACAACTCTCAGGTCATACTCCACTGATGAAAGAACTCAGACAGGAACCTGGAGGCAGGAATTTAAGCAGAGCCATGGAGGAATGCTGCTTACTGGCTTGCTCAATATATAGGATGTGGCTGTGTGGGAGTGATATTGTCCCCAGTGATCTGGGCTCTCCCACATCAGTCATCAATCAAAAAAATGAATTACAGACTTGCCCTCAAGCCTATCTTACAAAGGCATCTTTCTCAGTTGACAATCTCTCTTCCCTACTGATTCTAGCTTGTGTCAGTTGACATAAAAATAGCCAACACAGCCTTCTTGAGGTGTGCCTGGAATTTTGCCTAGGTTTTCATGTGGCACTTTTCCAGTTGCCTCAGGTCTAGGGTAGCTGTGGATGGGCTAACATTTCTTAAGATGCATCTTCTGAATTCCTGAATCCCCCAGATACAGTAAAGATGCTTTTGTTTTTATGTGGGCATCCTCACCTGCTTGATGGATTCTGTGCTCTCATGAAAGCTTTCCTTTCTACTTTCCTTTCTTCTTGAACTAAATATCTGTCCTTCCATCTTAACCAGACTTTTCTTACTCACTTGGCCCTGGTCTTCACTGTGTTGGCCTAGCACATAAAAAAATTCTTTTTAAGGTCTTAGTAGAGCGAAAATTGAAGAGTGAAAATGAGGTAGCTTTCCTGAGGTTTAATTTGTATGCAGAAGCATTTATCCCCTTAATTTACAGTTCTGCTCAGGTTCTACAACATGGCTCACCGTGCAGGAGTCTTCAATCCATGTAGTTCCCTGTCAACCCGCCTGCCCTGTTGTTCTCACGCTAAGTCCCTCTTCAGAACCCCAGGGCCCTGGAAACTACTGTTAGGTTTTCTCTTTGTAGTTCTCTTTGTAGCATCTTCCATATGTGCCTGTTTGCCTTTTTTAAAATTATTTTTTCAATGGTAGTTAGTAATTCCTTGATTTTTCTCTATTATCTTACTCTTTTGATTTACAACAACATATGCTTTTATGACTTTTTTTTCCTTCTTAATGTTTGCTTTTTCTCTCCTGGTTTCATAAGATGGAGATTTAGCTCAAAGGTTTGGGATATTTCTCATTGTCCACTATAAAAATGTGATGATGTCAACTTTCCTTTAAGAACATTTTTAGCTACATCTCACATCTCATAGATTTTAATTTTAAAATCATCTCCCGAGCCATTACCTCATGTAACAGTCTGTCTGTTCACTCAGGCAAGATATCCCTCTAATTACATAGCATCCAAAATGGAGGGGGAAACCCATAGTCATAGCCTGGTCCTTGACATGAGTAATTCTCCACCCACGGCTCATACACTGTCCCCATTCAGAAATGCCTCAGTGCTAGGTCAGGCTGGAACTGGCCATCCCCTTGCAAAACTGAATTCTTTCAGCCTGCCTGAGGGTAAAGGTCAATAAAAACAAAGAACTAATAAATGAGGAGGAGGGACTAGCTCACTTTTCTCTGAGGCATCTGGTGCTTCTTCCCTCCTCCACATCTATGCGCGGATCTTGAAAACATCTCAGTGATAATTTGATTCTGACTGTACCTTTATGATTGCTGTTTGGATGTTTTCCCCCAGCTGGTGGTACTCTAGGAGGCTGTGGGGTCTTGCTGGAGAAAGCGGACATGGGCTGGGGTCACACTTTGAAGTTCATAGTCTGGACCTAGTGCCTCTCTTGCTCGCTCTGCTGCCTCCTGGTTTGCTGTGATGAGAGCAGCCTGTGCCACATACTCCAGCTGATCTACTCCTCTGTGCCTTGGGAACCAAAATCCCTGGGCCATACATCCTTCTTCCTATATTTCTGCCAAGTACTGTGGTCATGATGGCAACACCCTTCACACACATACACACACACACACACACATGCACACACACACTTAATCACTCTGGAAATGCCCTCACATACACACCCACAGATGTTTCTCCTGGATGATTTGAAAGTGGAAAATGAAGACCACCGCTTCTATCCTGTTATCTGGGGAAAACTGGGGTAACTTATATGTGAGACTGAATGACAAGGATGATTTAGTACTCTTGCCTTTCTCCCCTTTCAGTGCCCTGGGTAGGAGGCATTTCCACTGTGTCCTAGGGAAACAATACGATTCTGAGACGAGCAAGCAGAAAGTTCATTTCTCCCTTCCCAGCCCTCAGCCTCAGTAGGTTACATCAAGGGTACTCTTCCCAAGGATGTTCCATTGGACAGACCTTCTTATGGACAGAGGGCTCTAAACATCTCAGCGCTCTAGGCAGTCCGACTTGTCTTTGTTCTTATGCTAAACTTTACAGAAGACATAGAATAAATTTGCATGAGTGATAGCAATCTAGAGACCAATTGCTTAGAAATTAGCATGAGACTAATGTATTATTTTTTAAATATCTTTTGAGATTTATTATTTTTGAATTTTATGTATATGAGTGCTCTATTTGTATATATGCCTGCATGATGGAAGAGGGTATCAGATAGAAGAGGGCATCAGATCCCATTACAGATGATTATGAGTCACCATGTGGGTGCTGGGAATTGAACTCAGGTCCTCTTGGAGAGCAACCAGTGTCCTTAACCACTGAGTCATCTCTCCAGTCCAAGACTGATGGATTATGGGCACGGTAACTATTCCTGTTCTTGAAAGGAAGGAGGGGCCCTGGCAACCTGAATTCCTAACACTGAATCCTCCTCCCTCCCTTTAACCCTTCTTCCCTCCATCCCTTCCGTTTTCCTATCAATCCTTCCTCTGTCTTTCTACTGATGCTCAGCTAGTGCTTCACAACAGTAGTTACCTCTTCTAACTCTATCAGGAGTCCTGCTAGGGCTCTCTCCCACCTGTCACACAGTGACACAAGCCAGGAAGCAGTAGAACTGATGTCATAATCCACACCCAGCTAGCTGTCTCTCAGGCCTGTATTCATTGTAGCAAGCAAACATTTCCCACAGAATTCCCCAGGGCTTTCCGAGAAAACTTCACTGTTTTATAAACTATTGGTATGTTTGCTAACATTTTAGGAAATCAGTTATGCATTCTTCTTAAAATATACACAAAAGATATATTAAGTATGTATAAATAATGGTCACCATTATGTAAAAATTTGCTTTTAAGAAACAATCAAATCTGAAAACCTAGCATGAGCAAAATGAAAATACATGCATGACATTCCATATGCACACATGTAAATGTGCTCAGTAGTGTGTCCTGTAATATTTGTTTGGGTGGAAATGTCACCTCAAACCCTGGCATCCATATACCCAAAGAGTCTGGAATGTTCGGCTTAAGGCTTCACCCCAGCCCCTGGCATCCATATGTCCAAAGAGTCTGGAATGTTCGGGTGGAAGTTCCATCCCAAGCCCCCTCCCCTGGGAGTTGCCTAAGTCCAGACTTCACCTTTGAGAAAGCCCACCAAACGATGACCCCCTACTCAGAGATGCTCAAGACCTTTCCCACAGGGCATTTAAACAGCCCCCCAGAGAACAAACATGTGGTTTCCTGGCCTTCCTTCCCAGTCTCCTCTCTGAGGCTAGAAGGGCCACCCGGGAGCATTGGTATTCATTAAACCTGGGCTTTTTCTAATTCAGTTTGATTTGGTCTGATTTGGATTATTGCATCGGTGAAGAGGTTTACTGGGGTGCAAAAACTTTTCAATATTGACAAAATTTATGATACCATTTGTTTAATGAGAAATCAAATTTGTTAGCTCTCGTAGGAGTTCACTTGCCTGTGGGCCTGCGCTGCTCAGCGGCGAGAACCCAAAGGGACAGTGTCTTGTGACCGGCTATTTCCTGCTCAGTGGCGAGAACCCAAAGGGACAGTGTCTTGTGACCGGCTATTTCCTGCTCAGCAGCGAGAACCCAAAGGGACAGTGTCTTGTGACCGGCTATTTCCTGCTACTGCTTTACATACTTAGATTTTTAAAGTGTTTTATTTTTCTTGAGCTACTTAAAATATTTTATTTTTCTTAGACTCTAACACATGCACGTTCACAGGTAGAAAATGACTGTGGCACTTTCGTGGAATGATGTGGATAACTGGAAGTCCTTCTCTTAGAAACATCTGAAAGTGCTGGGGGAAGTGGTCTCTGAAAGCATTTGAAGTACTTAGTGGTGCTCACAAAAAGGCTAGGAATGGTCAGGGGCCAACATGAAGAACGTGAGATCAGCGTGTAAAAAGCAGCAGAAGCCAAGTATGTCGGTTTTGGCAGGTTGGTTTTAACACTCGGTAGAGACAGGTGAAAAAGATTTGGATTGAAATAAAACTGGAAGCTGAATGAGACCCCCTCTAATAAATCAGAGTCCTCAGCAATGCTTGCATATCCTTGATAAAAAAAAAAAACACCATTCAGTAATGGGAAACCCCAAAACCTAGTTTATCCCTCTTGGAGGGGATTAGAAGAGAATGAGATCTTTTCCGGCATAATATTTTGGTGTGTGTGGCTCTGGGGATCAAACCTAGGTTGTCACAATGTTAGACAAGCACACTACCACACAGCCTCTGGTGTGGTTTTTAAACACAGATCTGCAAAATAAGTAGTCTGAAATTTTAGCTTATCTCACCTCTGTAGTTTCAGAAACACCTTTCTAAGACCTGAATTTTAAAGCTGATCTCAGTCCAGGATGTCTTCATGTTGCTTGATAAAAGTCAGTCCAAAATATCTCTTCAGGGAGTAGCCCAATCCAGGCAAAATTCCTATAAATGAACTCTCCCTTCACCTAACTGCCAGCTGAGTGTGGAGGCCTTTTGCTTGCAGTAACTGACACGGACCAATGGGAGACTGGGGAGAGCTTGCAGCCAAATGCTGTTAGGTGCCAGAAAGGGCATTTCCAGCCTGCTTTTTTGCGTGAAGATGTGATATTTGCCAGACTTTTCTCTTTTTCTTCTTAAATGTCTTAATTTAAAGGCTCATCAACTTACACATAACCCA
The DNA here is from genome assembly GCA_001685095.1 of Ellobius talpinus. Taxonomy (NCBI): domain Eukaryota; kingdom Metazoa; phylum Chordata; class Mammalia; order Rodentia; family Cricetidae; genus Ellobius; species Ellobius talpinus. The sequence continues at coordinate 11,220 of LOJH01022082.1, forward strand.
GGGAGAGGGTGTAGCACTCAGAGTCGGTTGCTTTTCCACCAGTTTGGTTAGCTTACCTGTGAGCACAGATATTCAAGCTTCAAGGCTGTACAGCTCCAGGAGGGATGCTATTTTAAACAGGCTTACCTTCCCCCAACATCCACAGCCCCCTACCCCGCTAGTTCTTTGAATATGCTGTGCTTTGTATTGGTTCATAAATACTGTGCTTTGTATTGGTTCATAATTCTTGTGTGGAGGTAACATCAAGAGGAAGAAACAATAAAGAAGATAAAACACAACCCAAAATGTAACCACAGTAGGCCTGTGAGATTACCCACACAGTGATGTGAGCCCTCGGGAAGCAGGCATCAGTAGTAAAGAGGCGCATTGAAGCTAAAGGCTGGCCATAGACCTGTTCCCAAGAAGGTAGAGGAAAGCAAGCATCTGGTTTTTACCCCCTTCTTGTTGCCACAGCTGAGAATAAAGGTTTTTAAGCAGTCAGTCCTTGGTAATCCATGCTGGTGAGCATGAGCAGGTTGGAGAAAGCAGAAACAGCATCCCAGTATCCTGTGTTAGCAGGCCTCACTTTGTCCTGTGCTAGGCCCTTTGCTGAGCTGGTTTTGTTCCTTTCTTCCTATGAGAGTCTATTAGTCACACAAAATAAAGAGTTTCATTATCACATTTTCCTACCTATATATTGTACTTTGTTAATTCTATATCTTTCTGTCTCTGTCTTTTTTTTCTCTCTCTTTCTGTCCCCACAGCCCTCATGTAAGAAGGTTGAGCTAAATTCTTCCTTTTCTTAGAGCAGCAGGAAATTTGTCCTTCCTGGAGTCTCATCTTGGACTTTCAGTGAGGACACAAGATTCCAGTACTTTAGAGTCCCCAGCTCTGTTCAAAGTAGGTGTGTAAGTACACACACATACACACATGCACACACACAAAGAGCTAAATTAAAGGATGAGGAAGGTAACCTAAACTAAAAAGGTTAATGAAAGACATAGAAAAATAAGAGTCTAAAAGGCTTCATTAAATCTAAGGCATCACTGAATATCAATTACACCTCTCTTTATGTTCAATCAAGAAGAAAAATAGATGGACAGTAGTGGCACATGCCTTTAATCCCAGCACTTGGGAGGCAGAGGCAGGCAGATCTCTGTGAGTTTGAGGCCAGCCTGGTCTACAAAGTGAGTTCCAGGACAGCCAGAGCTGTTTCACAGATAAATCCTGTAGCAAAAAAGCAAAACAACAAACAAACAAAAAAAGAAACGAACAACAAAGAAAGGGAAATAAAGGTATTACAACACACAAAACTAAGCCACAACATAGGCATGACATGGATTATTGAAACGCATCCTGATTTTGGAAATAGTAAAATGTCAAAAAGAACTATAAAATATGGGTTTGATTTTTTAAAAAATATAATAGTTCTCTCCCATAACCTTTTAACAGTATCACTGGCAAGTATTTGAATAAATGAAGTATTATGAAAAGCATTGTCTCTACTCTTTGATTCTTCTCAAATCTTAGGTCCTGTAATATTGATCTAAGGTCTAGTCAATAAATAATGAACCATGGATAGGCCTAGCTTGGATGGAGTCACATAAAAACCTTATAATTAATAGGAAGAAGGTGTGAAAGCCAGTGCATCATATCTGCAAGGCCTTTCTTTGGTCAGAGATGCTGAGGTGTGGCCATGCTCAGGTGCATCCTGAAGCAGTGAGTTTGGACCCCCTGCCTTTTTCTTTAACTTCTGATTCTTGTTGTTGTTGTTGTTGTTACAAATTTTTTTAAAATGTGCATGTGTGTTTTGTCTCCATATGTGCCTAGTGCCTCTAAAGACTAGAAAAAGGTGTTGGGTCCCCTGAAAACTAGAGTTACAGGTAGTTGTGAGCTGCTGTATGGGTTCTGGGAATAAAGCCTGTGTCCTCTGGCTGAGCCATCTCTCTAGGCCCTGGCTTCTGGATCATGAGATGTATTTACGACTGGACTTCAGCATGCGTGGTTGAAGAGCCTTCGGCCCAGCACATATCTTGCAAGGCTATTTTGAGATTTCTATCGAGTCAAAGACTTTTGTTGCTGTTTTCCTTTGAAGTGAAACCCCAGTCTGTCCAATACAAGTTAGTTTTATTATTCCTTATGCTCTTTTAATAAATACATGTGGATTTTATTAATGTACACTCTTTTTAGAAGATTTACTTTTTATTACAATTTTATTTAGAGTGTGTGTGTGTCTGTGTGTGTGTGTGTTTGTGTAGGTCAGAAGACAACTTTCAGGATCACTTTCCTCTTTCTACCATGTGGGTTTTAGGAATTAAACCCAGAACTTTAGGCTTGGTAACAGGTGCCTTTACCTGCAGAGCCATCTCATAGGCACTGTTAATATGCATACTTTACATTTTAAGCTTAGTTTTCTATAGGAACGTTTGCTTGAGTTTGACTTCCCAGATGAAAATCAAAAAGTGGGACAGCGAGTCAAAGAATAATGCAGGAAGGGTTACTAAATCATCCAGGAAAACAGTTGAGTGAAAGTCTTCTGAGGACAATTGTTGTCTGAGTTTCTCTCCTCCCTGGTTTCTGTTCTCCCACCAGGTACCACAGCCATTCAGCCCCAAAGAAATCACACAGAGGTCTATATTAATGACAAATTGATTGGCTCATTAGCTTAGGCTTCTTATTAATTCTTATAACTAACATTAGCCCATTATTCTAGTATATGTTAGCCACATGGCTCAGTACCTTTTCCGGAGGGGTAGGTCACATCTTGCTTCTTTGGTGTCTGGACAGGACTGGGGAGCAATGGGCTTCCTTCTTCCCAGAATTCTCTTGTTCTCATTGACCCACCTCTACTTCCTGTCTGGTTGTCCTGTCTATACTTCCTGCCTGGCTACTGGCCAATCAGCATTTATTTTAAACATAATTGACAGAATATAGACAATTGTCCCACACCAGATAGTTGTTGCCTACATCAGCGAGTGGAACCTGGTCACTGCTGAACCCAGGGAGGTAGAAGACATGACTTTGGAGTATGGCATTGTGGCTGTAGACACTAGCTGGGATCCAGGCCGCAGTCCCGGGAAGAAAGCAGGCATATCCATCAACTTGTGTGAGTGAGTATTACTACACATACAGCCCAATTCACTGAGCATTTCTGAGTAACCACAGCTCTGAGGGCTATGTATGTGTCAACTCATTAAACTTCCACAGGCCCTGTACTTCCCTCACCCCTGCATCCCCCCATCAAGTCAGGGACACTTATGGTTCCTTTGCAGGCTATGCCATGGAGGTCAGTGGTAGTTGCACTCCCAAGGACTCCCTCTGGAAGGGGACATTTTGCTTCATTCCAGACCCACAGCTTGTAGTCACACCTTGGCTTCTGGCTTGGTTAGGGTTTCTGTGGCTGTGAAGAGACACCATGACCATGGCAACTATTATAAAGGAAAACATTTAATTGTGGCTGGCATACTCCATTGTCATCTTGGTGGAAAACATGGTTGCTCACAGGCATACATGGTACTGAAGAGGTAGCTGAGAGTTCTGCATCCAGATCTGCAGGCAACAGGAAGAGACTGTGACACATTTCCTCTGTTACAGGGAGCAGGGCCCCTTGTTCCAGCCGCCCAGCTAGCTTACACCTGAAATAATCACACAGAAACTGTATTAATTAAA
>LOJH01022083.1:0-13455 GCA_001685095.1 Ellobius talpinus
AGTGGTAAAAAAACAATGACATCTTGAATTTTGCATGCAAATGGATGGAAATATTATTCACTTCTTAACCATTTATTATTTACAGTCATTTGATTAGCAAAACTGTGGCTATTGCCTTTGCTTTGGAATTGAGGGGAGGGTAAAATTATTGTTTCTGACAAATTAATAGCATATTTTAACTGCTGGTAGAAGCCTTAAGATAGAAATGTTGGGTTTTAATTCTAATTTTCATCAGCCTGTAAGAGAGCTACCCAGTTTTGATGCATGTGCATGTGTTGCATGTGAGTGTGTGAGTATGCACATCCATGCATGCATATGGAGGTTAGAACAAGACATCAGGTGTCATCTATTACCTTAAGATGCGGTTTCTTGTGTAAAAGGAAGCTTATCTTTGTGACTAGGCTACCTAGGCAGCAAGTTCTTGGGACCCATCTGTCCCAACCTTTAATAACTGGGGTGACAAATCACCCTGCTGTCTCCCTGGATGCCGGGATTCAAACTAATGCCATCATTCTTGCAGAACAAATGCTCTTATCCACCGAGCCACCTCCCCAGCCTCCCCTCATACCAGTTTTTAACAAATTAAAGAAGTTTTATGATTTAATTGAAAGAGATCATCCCTTCTAATGTCAGGTAGATTTGTTTAAGCTTTCATCTGTTTGGACCCTACTATAACTACTCTTTGTGCTCCTTATTTTCCTTTTGTCGTCCTCACTGCTTCTGTGGACAAGGTAGATGGGCACACTGCCTTTTCTATCCAATGGCTAAATGATACCAAGGTCCATCTTTAAAGAAAGTTATAAAGACACATCTGGTGCAAGTCCCTCCCCCCGTCAACATTTTTCTAAGATCAAAGTACGCGCTCAAGACTGCATCCTCTTCTCAAAGGTTGCACGTTGCCTAACCACTGTGCCGCTTTAAGCCAGCTTATCACATTAGAATGTCAGCTGTGGTTCTGACCACTCAGCGGGAGGCCCAGGACACTGTGTAAGGAATAAAACCCAAAGGACCCCATTAGGTGGGTCTACCTGCCTGATTTGGCACAGATATGCAGCCTTGCACAAAACTGAAGCTTTTTGACCTGTTGAAATTCTTAGGAGGCGTGGTCCTTCCCTTGAGACCCCAGAGTCATTCCTAACGCTTGCATTGGCTTTATCCTTTTTTCTTCATTCTATTCTTTTCTACTCTGTCTTGAAGTTATGTGTTTGTTTCTTCTTGTCAGACAGAACACCACACAACCATTACCAGTGCTGGGAAGGCTCCAGGTACATTTAGCCAAAAAAAGAGTATTAATGTCCCAACAAGGATTAGCAGTCTAAACACTTTTATCCACCATATCATGAATTGGAGGCACTGAGGGAATGAAACCTGCTTTGAACAAACTATCCCCAAGGCACGATCAGCTGCAATAATCTAAGTGGGTCCCCTCGTGGCTGCCAACACAGGGAACTTGGCTTTTATAGACCCCTTTCCAGCAGGGGAAGGACCTCTTGAGATATGAAAAAAGTCCCGGGGGCCATTAGCTTGTACTTAAGCAAAGCAGGGACATATATGAACCTTTAAACAGGGAAATTGCTCCACAAAGAAAGCTTTGACATAGATGGTGGGGGCTGTCTCATCTGTGTGTGACATTCAGGACCAAGGTCTTATAACTGGAAGACATAGGGTGGAAAGACTACCTGTATAGGCTGATTTTCCAAAGCTCCCAAACCAAGATCTCAATTGGTTTTCTCCAAGTTTCTCTCCCTTCACTCCTCTTGGCTTTGAATTAAATAATTTATTTCCCGTTTATAATTTTTATATGTAAAAGTTTTAGAGTGTTTTGATTTTCATCACTGATTCCTAAATTTCATGTTATCATTGCTTAGTATCTTAGTTCAATGGATTTTTTTCCTCTCTCTCTAGTTCACAATGGATGTTTTCTCATCCTTCGAAGCGCTTACTAAGGATTTATCTTCCCTGTTTGCAGCAGTGTTGTTCCTCTGTCAGAACACTTTTTTGCCCTGGTTCTGTGCACTTGACACAAAGCTGTATCCCACTCACTCCTGCCAGGCTCCACACTTGCCCAATACAGGAGCCACTGGCCACGTATGAACTTCTAAATTTAAATGCATTCTTTTCTTTTATTGAAAATAGTTTTTTTATACACTCTATCCTGATTACAGTGTTCCCCCCAGTTCTTTCTCCCAGTTCCTAGCACCTCCCCTCCTATTCAGATCCACCCCCTTCACACCTCTCATTAGAAAACAGACTTCTAAAGGATAACAATAAATTACAAAAAGATGAAACAAAAAAACCCCATTTGAATTGGATAAAACAAACAGAAGGAGAAGAGCCCAAGAAAAGGCACACGGACCAGATATAGACATAGAGACCCACTTGTTCGCACACTCGGGAATCTCACAAACACAAAAAACTGGAAGCCATACGAAGGAGCTGTAGGGTGAAATGGAGGGGAAAATAAAAAAGATGAAATTTTACAATATATATTTAAAAAAAGAAAAAGAAAAAGAAGAAATAAAAACGACTCCTGGCACAACATCATGGAACAAGGAACTGCCAAAGATGCAGTCTACCCTTAAGAATCGTTTGTTTCTCCAGTGAGACTCCCTTGGAGGAAACCAAATTTTCATTTGCAATCAGTTATCAACCAGAGATAACATCTAGGTTAGTGACAAGGGCCTGCACAGGCTGCCTTAGTCTTTGTGAGTTCCTGTGTGTGTCGGCCCTGTTGGGTTTAGAAGGTCTGGTTTCCTTGGTGTCCTCCACACCCTCTGGCATTTACATTCTCTCTGCCTTCTCTTCTGCAGGGCTCCCTGAGACCTGAAAGGAGGGATTTGATGGAGACATCCTGTTTCAAACTAAGTGTTCCAAGTTCTCTCACTCTCTGTACACTGTCCAGTTATGGGTTTTTGTATTTGTTCCCATCTGCTACAGGAGGAAGCTTCTCTGATGATGACCAAACAGAGTATAAGAGAATATCATTAAGAATCATTTTACTGGTACATTCTTTAGCGTAAGAGCACTACTATTTGATTTTCCCCTAGGCCTTTGAGCTATCCAGTCCCAGGTTCTTGATCACTCAAGAAGCATCGGGTATGGATTCCATCTCGTGAAGTGGACCTTCAGTCCAATCAGATGTTGGTTGATTATTCCCACAAGATTACGCAACCACTGAACCAGCATATCTTGCAGGCAGGATACCACTGTAGATGGAAGATTTTATAGCTGGGCTGTCATTTATGTTTCCACTTTGGTAACATGCAGAGTACCTTGTTGATGGAGGAGGGTCATCTGTCTATTGTGGTACTCTATAAGGGTGAAGGTTATAGCTATGTATATACCCTCAACTTCTCCATGTTTCATAAGATGAGTCACACAGGTGTTATCATCATTAAAATTCGGTAATTTTTAAATCTATTTCTTTTTTTTCCTACCAGCCACATCAAGCACACACGTGGCCAGTGGCTACTATAATGAGTTGTACAGATAGGAAACATTTCCATTTCACAAAGCCTTATGCAGTTACTCTTGAGTGTCCCTGGCCCTGCGTTAGCGCTTGCATTAATTTCTTGGCTTAGTTTCCTAAACCATGAAGACAGTTACAATTTAACCCTTTTGAGAATCACAAGTATAAAACTCTGATACTGAGTGACTTCTCTTTCCATTCATGATCCCGAGCCCAATAGAATGGCCTCTTTTGTGTCCCTGGGGCCATTAAGCAAGTACATTTAGGTTGTTTTCAATAAGTACCTTGAGTAACTGAACCTTCTCAACTTCATTTTACTTCGTACTGTGATCACACTGGTGGCCATCTTTATATTTTCTCTTGTGACTCTTGAGTTCCATTAGTGTCTCCTCATCTGGTAATCCCGAGCAGCCAAAGAGACCACGTGTCCTTCCTTTTCAGGATATGCATCCCCCTTCTATTCTGTCTCCTAGGAATTTTTTCCTCTCTGTTTCTGAAGTTCATTTATGTTCCTTGCAGATAAAACTATTCCAATTTTGAACAGTATTTCCATCATGCTTGTAGATGGTAAATGACCACTTGAGTTATTTAACATGTGATACACTGATTGCAATGCTGGTTTCAATCTGTTAAGGAAGCACTAAGAAGGGTGAGTTTCCAAAACGTTTTCTTATCCTATGGTACATGAAGTTCTATAAGTTAATCTTCATGGATTTTTTTTCTTATTAGAGTGCCATATATCCAGTTACACACAAAAACATTGCTCATGTTTAACCCTAAGATTCCATATAAAAACCCATAGCTTTTCTATACACTGATAGTCAACATGCTGAGAAGGAATGCAGAACAGTCCCATTCACAGCAGGCTTTGGAAAATTGAGCACTAAAAACAAACCTGTCACACAGTGGTTTAATGTCCCTTATTTTGCTTGAACTGTGACAATTTCAGATAGTCATATGCTTTACAGAAAGAACTTGTTTCTCTAGATTCTTGCCTTTCCTGCCCCGTGTAATGGCCAATCAAGAAAGATGTCTATCAATCTCCAGCATTCTTTACCTGACTACACATTGGTGACCTCTAGGAATGGCCGACTGTGCACCAAAAAAGGAAGTCTTCAATGGCCTTCTTAGCCGCTTCTTCTGTCTTATAACTCCCCAGCTTGTAATCAGATAGTGGGCTCAAATGCTTACATAAACACAACTCCACAGTAGGTCATCCCCTGCCTTCCTTTCCTTCCTAATGACCTTTCAAAACCCACTGAAGAAAATGAAGTCATTTACAATGAAAACTATAAGATGCTGAAGAGGAAAGCTTGAAGAAGGCACTGAAAGACAAAATGACCTCCCAAACTCATGGGTGTTGTCGGGGTTTCTGACATCAGACAACACATGGGTTCACAGACTATGTAAAAATAGTCATATGGCCAAAAGGAATCTGCAGTTTCTACGCAATCTGCATCAGAACTCAGAAAACGTTATTCTTCACGGAACTAGAAAAGACAGTCGCGAAACATGTGGAAACATAAAAGTTCCTGAGTAGTCAGAGCAGGTGCTAAGCAGAATATAAACCCTGCTGGACTTTTCACAATTATATACAGAGTCACAGGGACAAAACAACATGATATTTGCACAGAAACAGACACAGACTCATGCTACAAAACAGAAGGCCCAGAAGTGAAGCCCTGCAGACTCAGCCTTCTGAACCTCACCCAGGGTACCCAGCACAGCACGGGGACTGAATGAAAGACAGCCCCTTTTATAGATAGTGGGCAGAGGATCCGCATGTAAGGAGCTGGAAGGATGACCCAGTCTCTCCCTCTCTATAAAAAAATCTATCCAGATGGATCAAAGCCTTAAGACCTGAAACCTTGAAATAGTGGAGAAAATAAGAGAAAAATATTTTTTAAATTCACATCAGTATGGAACTTCCTCAAAAACTTGAAAATTGAATCACTATGTGATTTCACTCTACCTTCAGAGTGTGGAAGAGAAACTGCAGAACACTATATAGAAACGGACCAGAGCATTAATTAATTACAGAGCACTCTTGCTTCACAGCGTTCAATGAAAGCTGTTGACTAGGTCTCCAAAGGATACACAATGAGGAAAAACATGAAATGGTGGGGCAGACACATAAATTGGAACATGCTTGTGCCCCAAACCCTAATGAAAATCAGTCCCACTGTGAACGAAATCCAGCAGTGGCCCTAAAAGGAATCAATTAAGAACGTCCCTTCCACTATCTCCTCCGTAAACTATCCGGTGGCGTGTCATTTCAGAAAGAACATTGTCTAGACGAGGCTGGCTTGGGTTGTTTGTCAAGCTAGAACCTGCAGTGTCTTTTGGCAGGAACATTTATCTCCACTCCACAGAAGGAAGGGAACCAACCACCCTGCAGAAGTGCTGTGCGGTAGAAATTAACAACAGCTACAGTTTGTTAACTGAGTACCAACCTCACAAACTAGAGAGCTTAAAGCTTAAGGCAATTACGTAATTTAGACAATAAGTGAAGACTCCTAAAAGATAGTCTGAATTATAAACCAGGTTGGTTTGACCCCAAAATCTTTACTCTCTGTGCTATAATTTTGTCACAAATCCTGTCCTGATCACTTGCTAAGTGGACACTGGCAATAGGACCCATCTTGATGGACGAAGATCTTCAGAGCTAGGCAGATGGCTAGTACCCACTGTCTAAGGCTTTAATGGGAACATTTTTTCTAGCCTAGGAAGCAACAGGAGAGCCATCCCAAACGTTCTATAGGCCAGCAGGGACTTGGCAGTGACAAGACTGCAGCTGTCCTAATCCCAACCTGATTTTTCCCAAACTCGATGGTGACTGATGGAAAGAGAGTCGACACATGGAGTTGCTGAGTCCTGTCATTGAAGAGTTTGGCTGCCTGGAGGCCACTCCTATACTTTTCTCTTACAGCAGGGATTTGGTAAGTAAGCAGGACTACTCATGATCCAAACTATAGAAAGAACAAGATAAACAAACCAGATATTAAATAAATGTGTAACAGTGGATCACTTTGATTTTTTAACCCAGTTTGGAAAATGGTAGTAATAAAGATGATCCCAAGGCATGCAATAGCAAATGACCAATTTTTATAAACTAATCTGATGTTAGTTATATCACTGTCCAGGAGAGTGGTAAGCTCCAGGCTCAGCAAGAGACTTTATTAAACTGGAGAACAACAGAGGAAGAAGACATGTGATGCCAACCTCTGCCCTCTACATATGCCTGTGTACACTCAGGTGTACCCACATGCACATGGACACAACATTCGCATAAATACAAATACCACATATGCATACACAAAGTTTATTTTAAAGAGAAATGATGTTCAATGTCATACATCATCAGGGAAATGCAAGCTAAAAGAGCAATGGAGAGCACATACAGCTATGAGAATGACCAAAATCTATAACACTAATCACATTCAATATTGACAAGGACATTGGACGAAGAAATGATCACTTATTGCTATAGGAACTATTAGGTGCTGTAACCATTTCTAAGACCTGGAAGCTTCTAACAAAGCTAAACACATTCTTATCATAAAAATATATCACTTTTTGGAATTTATGGAAGGCATTGAAGTATTATTTCCTCACCAAGAAAAATATATACAGTTGTTGTATTCATAACTGGCAGAATTTAAAGCATCAAGACTCTCTTCAATCAATGTGTGAATACATAAACTGTGCCCCTCCCAGACAACAGAATATTATTCAGTACTGAAAAGAAGTGAGAGACATCAAGCCATGGAAAGATATAGGAGGAACAAAAACCTGATGTATGGAAAACTTCTGACTTTTTCTGTCAACTTTATTTGAAATCTACAGCGACCATGTTTAAAAAAAGTTTCCTTTGAAATCTAAAATTTTAGTTTTAATAAAAAGCCTTTCAGGGTATATGTAAGTCTATCTCTATGTCACTATACAATTTGGAAAGGATGCTAAGTCTCACGCCTAGAGAATAAAGACTGTACTAGACAAAAAGCTGAGCAAAACCTGAAGGAAATGACTCTGTGTCTTTTTCATGGCTTCACTAGTGAAATGAAGGTTTTGTGCTCCAGAAACTGAGAAGGTGGCAAAAGGTGCGATCGAACAAGTTTTACTAACTAAACGTCTCTTTAAACAACAAAATCCCCATTAGTACATTGTGGAAAAAAGAAAATACAAGTCCAAATTGGGGATTTCAGAGTTAATGCAGAAAGAATTGACTCTGGAACCCACTAATGCCAAAATTGTAACATGGAATCAGAGAGACGGGAACCAGCGATGATTGATTGAAATTTCCTTTTCTACCTTTTCTATGTAAAACCATGTTTCTGGTGTGAGAAAGTCAGTTTTCCAAATTACAACACCAGCAGCAAGCCCCAGAGAGACCATCAAAATACAGATTCCTTTCTAGGTCTGTCCAAATTTCTCCCTGTGGTGTCAATATAATCTGGCATCCTGAGGGGATATTATGCAATTAAGTACACAAATAAAATTAACTTGTTCTATCCACATAGAAGGACTGTGTGTTTACTTACTGTGAAAGACTGTCAGTTAAAGACTCATAAATCATAAGATGAAGATGAACTCTGAAAGTGTGCATTTTCAATCCCCTTGCCTCTTCAGACACAGGCATTTTAATGGTTTTCCACTTGGGCATAAAATAATTAGTGGATCTAGCCTGAACAAAATAGGGAAAATGCAGAAAGAACACAGAATGGTTGAGCTGATTCTCAACATAATCCTCTTGAACCTACTCATAGGTAGATTTTCAGGTAGCTAATGTACTAATGTGCAAAGGTGAGTTATTTGAACTTTAGCCCCTCTTAATTGTGTGTGTGTGTGTGTGAGTGAGAGAGAGAGAGAGAGAGAGAGAGAGAGAGAGAGAAAGAGATCCACCTGTGGAATGTTGTGTGAATGTCTGGATTCGTCTCTGCTAAAATTCCTGAGTTCAGCTTCATTTATGGTCACTGTTCATCACAGTATAATTATTTTTTTTAAAAAAAAGCTTTTGTGATCTGTGATCTCCTGAACTGGTCTGTTAAGCCTCCAAACATCTCCCAAGTCTTGGCTATTTGGTGAGGCCTCCCATAAGTTTATTTACAATTTTACCCCTCTCGATTTAGGTGAAAAAAATCTGTCCTGGATCATATAGAATCTTCTCCACAAATGATTATTTCTAAAATTCATTAAATCTCATTCCCAAACTATTTGTTATAGAAATCTCTGGGGGTAGGAGGGATGGGAGGATTAAACAGGAAGGGGGGAAAGACAGCGTAAGGGAGGAAATACAGCAAGAGACAGCTAAAACAAAACAAGGCGCTGTATGGAAACCTACTACAGTAGACATTTCTCAGAATATTTACATAGATAAAAGAAATAGAAATGAATCACAAAGTAACAAGGAAAGACAAGGCCCTTCCTAGACATCTCTTGCCAGCAAGTGAAACTTCATGTGCCAAGAATGGATTATATCTAACTGAATTGGTCTAAGAGCCCCAAGGAAACCCCCCAAATAACTCAGGCTATTTCCAAGGCGATTGTTTGCTCTCTACAATCTGATGCTAAGGCCTTATGGCTAAAGTCAAAACCTATATTAAACATGGAGAAGTCAAAGCTGTTGCCTACCTAGAGCTGTCAGCCCTGACTCTGACTAGTGTCCATGTTACTAAAAGGTATTCTGCATGCTCCAGAAGAGAGGAAACAACAAGACATGCTTAGTGCAATAGTGGCATAAAAGTTGTGCACTTAACCAACCTCTCTGATTGGGCTTAAGACCCACTCCATGAGACTGAACCCATGCCTGGCTCTGCTCAGGTAGCCAAGTACCTGAGACTAGAAAGGTCAGGCACCTAGAGGAAAACCAAATACTACTGGTCTGTAAAGGCATGTAGCAACAAAATGACTCCTTAACATTCTGCTATTTTCATAGATCAATGTCTTGCTCAGTCATCACCCAAGCAGATAGGAACAAATACAGAGACCCACAATTGGACAGTGTGCAGAGAGAGACCTTAGAACACTCGGTCCTAAATGCAATGTCTCCATCACATCCCTCCCTTTGGGGCTCACTCGGGAAACCCTGCCGAAGAGGAGCAGAAAGACTGTAGGAGTCAGCAGACTACACCATGGAAACAAGGCCTTCTATCCAACAGGATCAACACCCATATGAAATCACAGAGACTGGCAGCATGTCTGTCATGGGCCTGCACAGGTCTAGCCCAGATGGGGTGGCGGCATTAAGAGGACACATGAACACAAGTCCCATCCATAACCCAGGAGGGATCTCACCTGAAAACCACTCCCAAGGGAAACATTCGTTTTCTCCAACAGAGTCTCACCTGGTATAAACCGCATGTAAGAGCAGGCCCCAGTCCCAGCAGCAGATGACAAACATATAACAACCTCCATGCTGCTTTGGAATGGTTGTTGGTCTAGATTTTTTTAACCTTCCACGTCTTCTGCTTCTATATTATGGTTATAGAGTTTTGGATATTTATGGAATGCATGTGTATGTGAGCGAGTGTCTCTGCATGTGTTTCATGTGTTTTTTCTTGAGCTTCTTCATTTCCCCGTTTGTTTGTTTTGTCTTATTCTGGTTTATTTGTTTTTATTTCATCATATTTTTTCTAGATGCCTATTTGTTTCCTAATGAGGGAGCAAAAAAAAAGAGTGTGGGTTTGGGTGGTGGGAAGGTGCAGAGGATCTGAGAGGAGTTGGGAAAGTGTGATCAGAATATATTTTATGAAAAAAATCTATTTTCAAAATAAGAAAGAAAAGAAATCTTTCCTGAGAGCATTTTTTTGTAGTGATTTTGTTATCTCTTGCCCACACTGAGGCAGTCCTTATCTGAGTACTGATAACCAGATCCTTAGATTCAGAGTCTCGTGTCCAGGCCTTTAGCACGCACTGTATTGAAGGCTCTTCTGTGCTTGTCTGCTCATTTGCACTCTCATAGAACAGAGACTGGTATAGAAGACGCAACAGTAAACAAATGAGTTAACTGAAATGAACTGAGGGCAGCGTTCTTGGGAGGCAGTCTCTAGTGCTTTCAGCTCCTGCAAGTGGAGAAGAAGGGCTGCAATAATCCCAAGGATGTGAACGCTGGCGTTTCCCTCACCATGGCATTTAGATCTGTAGGATAAAAGAAAAAAAAAAGGTAGTATGAAAGGCTCCCAAATCCTTAAGACTGTAAGGTAGGAGGCACTGCTTATAGCCCAGTGAGTTGTGAAAATGTCAGGTTTTCATGCTCCATCTGCTGGTTAAATAGTATAAAAACTTAGAAGCCTCTTTGAAATGGCCAAGTAAAGGTATTTGATAACAGTATGCATGACCACTGAAGAAAATAACTGAAAAAATACTATCTGTAAAAAGATATTATCTAAAAATCATCTAAAAGACAGAAAAAATGAGAAATAGTGAAAGCGTATTCGACCGGTGCGCTAGAATTAACCAGACCAGCTCAAAAACAACAAATATAATTTAATAATTGAAAAACGGGGAAACTCACACGACCAGGGTAAAAGTTCCGATGTCCAAAAACACCGCGCAAAGAGAGCGAGTGCACCTGTATTCCCAGGTTTTCTTCCCTCGCCCCAGGCAGCCACACCCTAGCCAAATGTGATTGGCCAAGCTTCCCCATCAAAATAGAAATAGATATTGACAATAAGTTCCAACAGCATGGTTCGGCAGGTAAGGGCACAAATTGCCAAGCCTGAGAACCTGAGTTTGATCTTTAACATTCCCATGTGGAAGGAAAGATCCAGCTCCCAAAGTTTTCCCTGATCTCCACATACATGCTGTGGTACATGTGTGCCCACACACATACACACATGTGCACACATTACACACAAAATAAAGAAACCTAACCTTTTTGTAAGATATTGCAGGTGTATGGCTGCAGTGGAAAAGCATGTCATACATTTTGGACATGTGTGCATGGATACCATGGAAACAAGCTCCAAAGCACAAATACCATGGAAACCAATTCCAATTATTCCCATCTGCCAGTGCCTACAACACCCTCCCATGTATTCATCCCAGGTTGGTTACTCCAACCAATGGTATACTGTAAAGTCATGAATTGCTTCCTAGATTGGAGTACAAAAACTGGAATTTTTGTTTAAGGCATTCTCTCTTGTGTTTGTTTTCTCCCCCCCCCACACAAAGACAGCTCCCTATGTACCTATCATGGTATAAGATTATTCAGGCAGCCTAACATACAGGTCTTGGAAGAAAACTATGTTCTAGTCAAGCCTTCAAAGGACAGCCTCCAGCACTGAGTAGACCCATGCCAGAGTAGACCAACAGCTCTCATCAAATAAACTACAATGACTTTTAATTCCTGATACATAGAAACAACAATATATTCAAGGCTTTCTCTTTTCAGCTGTTAGAATTTGGCATTGTTTACTATTTTGCACAGATAGCTAACACATCTGCATATATACACATACTTCTTGGATGTGTTCAAAGATCTGTCAACCCTCAGTGTACTCGTCAAATCCAGAACTTTGTAAACCATACGTAGCCACCTCAACTATTTTTCACAGTCACTGGTATTTTCGCATTACTTTCCTCTGATGCACACACTTCACTGGACTGAAACTCCAATGTGGGGGAAAATGGCTCAGTCCTTACAGACATCACTTGCTGCACAATCGTGAGGACCAAGTCCAATCCCAAGCATCCACGTAAAGCTAAGCATGCCAGTATGTGCTTACAATCTCAAATCTCCTTAGGCAGGGACAAGAAAATGCCTGGAGCCTGCTGGACAGCTGGACTAGCAGAGTCATCAAGCTCCAGGGTCAGCAAGAGACCCTATCCCAACAAATGAGATGAAGAGTGATTGAGGAAAACACTTAATGGTGACCTCTGGCCTCCATATACACATGAATCCACATACAAATGTGCACACACATGCAAACATATACACATGTACACCATTTATACATGAGAAAATTTCACAAATAACTTTGGATTAGCAAATGTATTTGAAAGAGTTTGAGGATATTGTTTGAAGGAGAGTATAGGCCTTAAAACACCGTGGTCTGCATTAATTTAGAGTAAATGATGGATGTAAGCCTTGTTGGAGATCACAAGTAAATATTATTTTTATAATAAGTTAGCCATTAATAAATTTCCTTGACTCTGGGAAATAATCATGGACATTTTTTATTCTCTTTCTGACCATAGGGGATTTTCCAGACATAGGGGTTGAAATGTTATCTTAACTTTGCTAAAAGGTAATTTAAGATAACATTTTCTGGTAAGATTTGATTTAATGCTCAAAATCTTAAAAACACCAAACTAGATCTAAAAACACATTCATCTTGACCTAATTAAAAGTTTGAGAACCATATAATGGTCTCCATTCCAAATCCAGTTGATAACTTTTAATAAATTGAAGTATAGAGACACCCTGAGAATAAAACAGTATTTATGAACCATCTGCTTCATCTTAGCAGGATGGGAAACATTATTTGAAATGGGGAAAGGTGGAGCCAATTGTTTCCTAAGCATCTAGGGCTTCATTAACGTGTGTGACTGCATCCTTCACATACCGCCGTTTGAATGGTTCTTTAAACAAAAAATAATGAAATCTGTCTACCAGGGACTACCAGCTGGAAAATGAGGAGGAAAGTAAGGGTGGGAAGGGGCTAAAGATGGTGAGACAGCAAGGTCCTATGGGAAATTCCCTTGGATGTTCTGATGGTCACGAAGGTTTGACGTTCTCTTATTTGGCTCTAGGATGTCTCAGCACATGCAAATAGCTCATCCCAGGATATTTACCATAGACCAAACATCAGATAAAACCCAGTTTTCATACCCCAATTGGTCAGACCTTTTAGACCTGAATCCTATTCCACAGACTCATAACCTAGAGAGTTGTAAAATTCCTTTGAAAATCTAAAAATCAGGAAACACACACCCTCACACACACATCCCCATCTCCCTCTCCTCCTTCTCTCTCTCTCTCTCTC
>LOJH01022084.1:1390-20033 GCA_001685095.1 Ellobius talpinus
CTCATTACAGATGGTTGTGAGCCACCATGTGGTTGCTGGGAGTTGAACTCAGGAACTTTGGAAAAGCAGGCAATGCTTTTAATCGCTGAGCCATCTTTCCAGCCCCCTTTTAAGGAAATTTTAAGCCAGCATATGTAAAGGGTTTTGTTATGGCATTCATAATATGCATCATTGTATTTTGTTCTAATTCATTTTCCTCTTCTGCTGTCTTCACCATATCCCTACAACCTCTGACTGGTTCCCTTTCTTTCCTTCTGTCACATGTATCCATTATCACTCCTTCCTTCTCAAGATCTTCCCCACCCTTCTCATGATCCCCTTTCTAGTTTCTCTCTTCTAAACACACACACAGTCATACAAAATATGCATATATTTATATAAATATGCACAAATATATGAGTATGTTCATGTACATACTGCACACAAATATATTTATGCATATGCGTAAATGCTGCATATATGTATACACATATATGTACGCATGCTATACAATCACACTCACCCACATGTGTACATGTTCAAGAGAGAGATTTCTGTCTTTCCAATATAGACGATTATAGTATTATAAATGCCATTTCACTGTTATTCATAAATCCTATAAAGTCTGTCACATATATTATACAGTATTATTGATGTACTAATCAACAGGTACAGTTTCTTCTGAAATAACTGATCAGTATATATTTGAGATAATCAGAAGATCATATCTATTGTTCTACAAATTTATGATAAAACCAACCATTTTGAAAATGTCAATTTTTGAAATGCTTTAATAAGTAGCCAGTTTTTAAATGATTATTCATGAGGACATTCTCCCGAGCCATTCCTGTAATTCCAACTGTCATCTCCTTTAGCATAGAATACCTAGCACTTTGTCATAAACCAGCCTAATTTTTGTCATAGATAAAGCAATTGACACCTGTTTGTATTTTGAATTGCTTCCTAACCTTCAAAAGATTAGGATGTGAGAAATCTGAGTGGAATCATGAACCATTCCGATTTAAATTGATATAAAATTAACAGAGGGCCTCCTAAGTCAGTGCCTTTCCCTTGTATCATGGCATGATTAGTAAAGTTATTTTCTGGCATTTAGCTTTAATAGCCTTAGAAGAGTAGAAAGTATCACTTAGCAAGTGAGCAGAAAGATAGAATGAAGCTACAGTAAGTCATACTGACACTGAGACACTCAACAGGAACGTACTCCCTTAAGCACAGGGAATTCATGAGAGCAATCAGGCTTCAAGCACCCTTTGGAAGGACTGAGAGGTTTTAACCACTCTGAGCACGCTTAGGCTGTCAGTATTTCCTGGAGTAGTGATAGATATTCTATCGCAGAAGGCTCACAAGCCTGGCTAGACAGAGATGAAGGCAAATTAAAGGGTGCTTCAGCACCCTTCATGTGAACGCAGCCCTGTATCCTGGCACCTCCAGCATCCCTGTGGAGAGCACCCGATATGCTATCTCTGTGAATCTCAGGCACATGGACAGAAGTGGTGAGTGCTGCTCCTGTTCTCATCTTCTCGGGACTTGCTTCATCATCACCTTTATCCATGCCCCCACCATGAACCAGGTCTCTAGGATCACATCACTTCCTCTCAGACTGGCATCCCCAGCATCTTTCTGTACACGTTCTCTAATTATCTACAGCTGCCCTCCACTTATCCTAAAGACTTGGAAGTCTCCTTCCAATCTCCAAGCCTAACATGACTGAGCATTGCTCTAAACTCAATCTTCTCTAAATTACTCCTCTAATAGGCTATAAGCCAAATTTGGATGTTCTATGAACACATTGGCTTCTTGCTAACTCTAGTGAAGATATTAGTAGCTTTATTTTATACTCTAGAAGGTGGGACAAGTTTTCTTGTCTTGCTACTTTTATTCATAATTTATTTAGTCCCACTAGAAACCAATGCCACTTAAGCCACCCAAATATCATTGTCCCAAACTTCTTTTCCATATCATTTATTTAACTTGTGTTATTTGCTGGAGAAACCACTATCTTCCCTGTCATTCTTTGGGATGACATCAACCTCATTTAAACAATGCCTCTCCTTCAAATGATCATATGCTGGTGTCTTAAGTCTCTGACTTTGTCACCTCAAACAACCCCATTAATTTTCCCTGACAGCCTGTCACTGCTATATTAAATGCTTAGTTCTAACTTTCACCCAGAAATATGCATTTTATCATCGTCTTCACTCTCGCTATATGCCCTTCCTCCTCAGGTTCTTCAACAAGGCTCTCGCTATGTGCATTTCCTCATGTCCTTCAACACTGGACTTTCGCTGCCACTGCATCTTCTTTTCCTTTATTCAAACCCAGGGTTAAAATATCAATTATGTTTTAAAGGCTTTCACTGGCGGTCTCCTTTTATACACCCATCTTTATTTCCTGCTTGGATTCCATGATTATCACAATCATTACAATCACCACTTTAAACATATTTCCAATGCCTTAGTCACCCTAGGCACTCCTAACCTAATCAGAATATTTGCTTCTGTCATTATCTCTGTATTTATCAGTGTATCTAATTTCATAGGAAAAAGCATACAGTAGACTTTCCCTGTGTTATAAACTAGACATGACACTCAAAATTAGGTTTTATGTTTCCTAATAAACTCAGTTTACTATTCCCCAAATAATTATTTAGCACATCTTCTCCCCAAAGTGTACTGATTTCTTTCCCATACTCATGAACAGATAATGATGTCACAGTTCAATTAATTAATATAATAGTTGTCAGAATTCTCTCACCTTCCAATTACTGAGTCTGTCAATCTGCCCACATATCTACCACCTCCCAGTCTTCCCTCTGTTCCCTCCTTTAATGGAGGTGAATTCTCTGATTTTCAATAAGACAAGTCTATGCACCATGCTCTGGATTCCACCTTCTGTTTCTTTGTCTAAGCTTTTACTGTAACAAGACAGTATGTTTACCTTATACCATGAAATTCAAAGTTATTCTATGAAATTCTATTTTGATAAGCTATTCTATTCATTATGCCAAAACATTTTCAACATATACATGCATGCACGTACACACATATGTACAAGCACAGACAAGCATGCCTATATAAAACATTCCTGGCAGGTATGTTTTATCTAAGAATCATTTTCCTTCCCCCTCTTTCACATTCATAGTTCAGTACACACCAATCTGATGTCTCTCAAATGAACACCCAAAACTTCTCCCCAAGGTCACCTTCAAACAGCTGGCTGCCAAATTTAGCCATGAGTCCTCTACCTTCGTTTCTTCTGCAGCCGATTCAGCTGACCTACGCCCTTCCTCAAAACTTTTTTTCTTGATCTGTATCACTCATTTTGATGGCTTCTTTGTTACATTCTTTCTGATTTCTGAGCACCACTTCCCCATTCTTTCCCTTGACCTCCCAAATAATGAAATTTCTAGATAATTAATCCTGGGCTGTCCAGGTTCTCTTAATGAACATCATCTTCTGAGGGTGCATTTGCTCTCAAGCCTTTATGCCATCTCTATTAGCTCCAAGAACAAGAGCCTTGCAGGGCAAAGCTTTCCGTTGTAAAGACTCTGCTTCCAGATCCAGTTCAGCTGCGTGCCTGACATTTTCATACCAATGTCTGACTTGCATGTTAGTCTCACTGTGGCCAAATCTAAATCCTGATGTCACTTTAATGCTATACTTCTAGTCTAATCTTCTCCATTATCACATCAAATTTCACCAGAATCTACCCAACGTACTCGAGTAGAAACTGAAAGCCTCAACAATTCATCTTCTTTCTCATTCTAAACAGCAAGTCCTACTGCTTCTGTCTGCAAAACTTATCAGTAAGTCGTTTGTTTTCTCTAATCCCATTGTTACTAGGTCTGTTTGCCTATAATCCATTCTCTACAGAAGTCATTCAATAGCAACAACTAAATCTTTTATGTTCTTGCTTTTAAAATAGCAAGTGGCTTCCCACTGCTCTCACAGAAAAATTTCCATTTGCTTATAAGGCCTTGGGTGAAGTGGCCCTATGGACTTAGCATCATGCTTCAGACCTCTCCCTCTGAGCTCTCAGCTCACACAGAGGACCATGGTCATCTTGCCTCTACCAAAGCATGTTCACCATTATCCTAGCAGCTGCATGTTCCTTACTAAACAATTTGCCTGAACTCCCACAATACATTGCTATCTCATGATCTCACTTGTTCTATCCCATGCATTTATCAATGTTCACAACTATCTTTATTTAATTTCTTATGTCTTTAAATCCCCTAATATGCTTTAAGTTTCACAGCGGAAAGTATCTTGTATTCCTTCTTAACTCTATTCCCTCAGCTTTTACCAAGGAAAGGCTCATGACATGGATACTCAATAAATACTTAGTGAATAAAAAATGAAACAATACAGAGGCAAACCAATTTTTGCTCAATATTCTCATTTATTACCGAACCACATTGCTGGCAAAGGATGTCTAGCATGGGCGCATGGAATTTTTCAGCATAAAAAATAACCCCTTCTGTAATGTAGATCTACATAGTTATTCAAATAAGGAGCCAATATTTACCAAGTAAGTTAAGAACTGCTATTTGGCAACTATTCTTTGTATAAACAAAAATGAGTGCACACTTCCTGTGCTTTTCTAATGATTTGTTAAGCTAAGCCTATGATGTGACAGCAAATGCATACATGCATAAAGTTGTATGTGAGCCACTTTCATGGCACGAGACAAATGCTGGACAGAGAGTGGACAAATCAACTGTGCTGTTGTCCATGCCCTTTCTTTAGTATCTAGTCTCCGGGCACATAATAAAACATGATCTGTAATATTCTTAGCTGCTAAAAAAGAAGACAAATGCATTGGTGCAGGTGTGCCTATAAAGACCGTGCCTCACTTCTGATTTCTAAACAAAAGGTCTCCAATATCCAAACTCAGTCAAATCCTTCTTATTGCTTTACTCAATTCTCTCCCCAGGGAAAGGTGTGAGAAGTCATCCATCTCGTATCATAAATTATAATATTGACAAATGGAAGACTTCTAGCTCTGGGAACACTTGATAATAAAGTTGTAATTCAGGACAGTGGAGAAAAAGAAAACAGGACAGAAAGGCAGACATTGAGTGTGAAAAGACTCCTTGCTAACACCGATTTCATGAAACAGGAGGATACAGCTCAGCCTTTGGGCTGAACTGACAGCCAATGGCATATGTTTCAGGCGTTAACATGAGGCTGCCACCTCACCCCTGGCAATCAAGGTTAGCTATGTCAGACCACGAGACAAAATTCTTCAAGCTCCTATCATGACTGTAGTGAGGAACCAGGATCCAGAAAGTTATACTTCTCTTAACATTTTTTTGGAGTGATTTTTGAATAATAGGTGCCATTATAACAAGCAGAGAATATTTTGGAATATAGAGACTCTTTTGGGATCCCTGATAAGAAAGGGATTGATTTGATATCAATAGCAAGCCATTTAAAATGTTAAAAATAAATAGTTATTTTCTTTAATCAAGCTGAGAGCATAAATTCAAAAATCAAATAAATATTGATATCCTGTTTCATATATGCATGATATAATCAAACAAAATGATTGGTTTAGACATTTAAAAGCAGCCAAAAAAGGATTTGGAATTATTTTATTTTTAAAATGCAAAAGAAGCTGCAAATAATTTAAAATTATAGGTATGAATATTAATTTCTCCTTGATCTAATTAAAGATTTGCTTGAATAATTACTGTCTGGAAGAAAATGCATGTATTAGTGAGATGCGATAGTACAATAAAGTCATATGTAAATTAAAAGATAGAGAGAATATCAGCACAGATTGTTAAATATTAATCCTAATTTTTCTTTAAAGCTTTTTATGATGCTCTTTTACCTTCTATCATTGTTACCTTTCTCCAAACCACCTACGCACTAGAATTCATGAATAGACAAGTATCTTTAATGGGTATGTTAAGAAATATTTTTAACTTTCATAAAAGAATAGGATCACTGTATTTAATGGCCATTATAATGATGTTTATCTTTCACCAATGTTAAGATGTAATTTAATGACTTCCAAAATAAACAGATTAAAAATACTCATTAAGTGAATATTTAATTACCCATTATATCAGGTATTTTTGTATCACTGAGTCAAATCCCAAAGGAACAACTTAACAAAGGAATGATTACATTAGCTCACGGTTCCCAGGGTCCATCCAGTTCATTATTTCTTGACCTCATGCCCTCACACAGAACATCATGCCAGTTGGAAGGTGTGAAAGAGATTGTCACCTCATAGTGGACAGGAAACAGAAAGGGAGAAGGGGGGAACTGAAATCATATACAACCTTCAAGTCATTCTTTAGGTGACCTTCCTTCAGCTGGAACTTACCTCTGATTTCTAGAACCTCCCTCCTAAACTAATACCGCCAGTGAGAACACAGGATTCAATACGTACACCTGCTGGGGTAACATGAAGCCGAAACAAAGTGTTCAATATATACACCTTCAGGGGCCATCTTACAATGAAATCATAATTTACACTAGTATTTTATACTATCGCACACACACACACACACGCACACACATATCTTTCTAGTTCTTCCTGTATCTCATTTGATATTAGCAGCAGAGCAGCACAGACAAAAGGAAAAAGAAGGCACTTGTATTGGGATGGGTTGCTGGGTCCTGTGCCCTTGTCTACTCGAGGGATTTTCAGAGAAAGGGGATACTGAGCAGAGTCAGGATTCTGGTGTGCTCTTACCTCTCACCCCATGTCAGCCTTGTAACTTGGGAGAATATTGGGTGCAATTGCCAGCTGAATTGATCCCACCTAGGACAAAGGGCCTCACACTGTCTCCCAGTTGCTGTCAATCATTAAGGGGGAAGACATAAAATTTCTTTTATGGCTAAGATAAATCCTACTGGGTCCAATACAACTCCGCAGAGTAGGAGACAACTTCATTGCTGCTAGCAAGCAATACTTATAGCAGCCTGCTCTTGGTCACACTGACAAAGCAGGTGTGCTTCTGAGATCTATCCCTTCAATAGCACAGACCTTCCTTAACTGTCATAACCCAGTGTCCCATGATAATTGCTCCTGTAAAGAAACAGGCAAGCAATTTTACTGCTTGAGCATAATATTATTGTTCCCTTTGAAAAACCATGTTGACATTTTATTTTGCTAGTAAAGGACTTCCAGAGTGTTATATATGGAGCCAACACAGTAATATGCAGAAAGAGTTACCTTTCTTCTTCCCTTAAGAAACGTCAGGGTGGGCAAGCTGTAAAGTGTGCGTTAGGTGTCTAGTGTATGCGCTGCTTATTTTTTCTATCAAGTTCTAAAAATTTGGGGTCATCTTGGAAGAGGGATCCTCTGAAGATGGACACTATAAAGTAACCCCACACTAGCTCAGAATTGAATACAATAAAGGGTTCTTTATTCAGGGGTAGACTCACAGACCATAGTTCTCTGCATGAACAGGGATCAGGAACCAAATCCAGCAGCCTAGGGATAGCATATGGCTACATTTATAGTATAAGAGACCATGCCCAGGTGGGCTGGCATCTTAAAGGATATTGGAGGAAGGAGTTCCCCTTCAACTGAAAAAAATGTTTCCACTTAACTGGCTTGTAATGGGGGCATTTCTTCATTAATGGTTGGGGTGGAAGGGCCAAGCATACTGAGGGTGGAGCCACCCTCCTATGGTGGTCCTGGGATGTATAAGAAACCAAACTGAACAAGCCAATGGGAGCAAGCCAGAAAGCAGTGTTACCCCATGGCCTCTGTTTCAGCTCCTGATACCAGGTGACTGCTCTGAGTTCCTGCCTATATTTTCCCTCATGAAGCACTCTGAGCATAAACTCTTCTTTCCCAGCTGCTTTTGGTCAGGCAGCATTTGGTCGCAGTTATAGAAAACAGATGAAACAGCATAAGCATTGGCTTCTCTGGAAACCTAACCATTAGCTTATTTTGGATGTCCATCAAGTTAGAAATGATTTGCTATTCTTATTTTCACTTATGTAGCTGTTATATTGCACAGCTTTCTGTGACATAGTATTGAAAACATCTGAGCCATAGAAGATTTACTATAGACAATTAAATGAGTAAATTCCCAGGTAGGTTGAGACATCTCCATCTCCTTAGCATTAACAATGGCCAAAGCGAGCAGTTTTGACACTTTAAACATCTTCACATTTCAAATTCATACTATTGCAGGTATGAACCATTTGGGGAGTGAATTTTAGAATGACTACCTTGTCACAGCATGGAAATTAGTACCCTGGAAGCTGACAGCTGAATAACACAATAACAACAAAAGTGTCATCGCTACGATCTATCTCTTAGGCTCTAAACACTAGGTGGGTATTCAGGTTTCCATGAAAATGGCCATTGACGCAAGTTTATTTTGAAAGGGGCTCTATCTCAGAAGCCCCTTTAAAGTTCTCCCTCTCCCCAATGTCTACATGCTTGATAAACACAGGAGTGTGGCCCACAGCTCAAAATCACAGAACTCGAGCCACAAGTGGAATGCTTCTAGTAACATCACTCACTTCCCACATAGAAGTGAAGTAATTTTACCACAGTTTCCCTAAAATAACAAGATTTGAGCAGCTTATATTAGTATGCAAAACTGTACAAAAAGAGAACATTGGAAAATGAAGTATGAAAAAGTTAAAGCATCCAAAATGTCCGTCTGTAAAGTAAAAATCCTATTGTTTCAACTGTCAGTTGGGGGTGAGTGTTTCTCTCAAGATGAAAATATCTTAAATCTGAATTTTAGCTAAAAAAAGATACTGGACATAAAGTAGTCTTGCAAACAATCTAAACATTCAATAGAAAGTCAGAAATTAAATTTAAACAAGTACTTAGAAGTTGCTTTTGCTAAAACATACCACACCATCATGGGGCCAACATGGTAATAGAAATGGGACAGAGATGAAGGCTATGTATCCATTCTGAGTCTTCCAAAGGGTACCCAGATTTCCCTAGGAACATGTAGTGACTCCACAGAGAAAAATGGGTTTTCCTTTTGAGTTCTTAGTCTCGTTAGCAAAAAGAATTTAGAAACAGTCTTGGAAGAAAGATGTAAGGCAATTTCATTAGAGTTTGAGGTGAAAAAGAAAAGGACAGGCAAACTATAAATCTCAGCAACTGCTGACAGGAGAGAGATGGAGACCAGGAATAGAGAGAGCCCAGCCTTTGGAGTTAGGATCCAAAGAAGTCATCACGTTCAACAATGGATTTCTACAAAGAGCTGCCTGGTGGAAGGAGCTTCAGCAAGAGTGATGAGCTCTTTTCCTCACCAGGAAAGCCATTTCCAGGCCTTGCCCAGTTTCTGAAAATGAAAAGTTACCTTTTATTTGCATTCAGACTCAAAGCGGTCAGGCTTAGCGGTGAGGCCACGAGGAAAGCTCAAAAAGCCAGTGCAATGAGGGAGGGGCTTCTGGGAAAGATAGTACATCATTTTGTTAGAGGGCATAGTTAGGCCTCCCACCTGTTAGCATATTCTCAATTAATCAGTGTTGGGGGATGAGAGGATAGCAGCTGAGACTACACAGCTAGAGGGTGTCTTAATGAAGTAAGACAAAATTATGCAGTGTTATAGTCTTTATAGCAAAAAAGACATGTTTCCACCCAGTACCAAAGGTATTCCATTCTTTCACTAGGAGCCCTGAGAAGGAACAGTTGTGATGCTTTCCTTTCTAATGCTACCATGGAAACAGGAGGTAGGGTCCAAAGATGCTCACTGGTCTCCAGAGCTACTAATTAATCCGTGGATACTACTTAACACTCTGTTCAACATTAAGTGTGATAAGCATTCTGTACGTTAAAAATCTTGCTTTCAATTTTAACAACAGTTGTACTACTGAAGGAGAATCAAAGAATGCCTGTGCTGAGGAGCTCGCACCTCTGAGGGAATAAGAGATACTTTATTCTTGAGTCAAATATGAATGACCGCAGCTCAGAAACATAAATCAAGGTAACCCCAAATACAAATTTCAACTCAGAAATTGTTTGATAAAGATTTTCTTTTTTCAATAGAGACTAAGTAATTAAATAATGTCATAACTCAAAGCACTCCTCAGGTACCTTGGCGAAAATATCAGGGTGGTAGGTCACAGCAAAGCAAGAAAATCTCTGCATTAAGTTTCAAATGCTGATGACTCAGCTTTGGGTGGGATCTCTTTAATGCATCTCATCAGATCTCGCAAGCTAGTCATTGAGTGTTAGATTAGACAAAGGCATGGCCACATTACACTCTGTCTCTTGTCAAAGCAAAACAAACAAACAAATAAACAAGCAAAACAAAACAAAATAAAACAGCTTTAATCTTAGAGGGAGTGAGATGTAGTTTTCTCAGGAGACAATTTGAATGACCCTGGCCCAATCTTAGAGAGAGTGAAAGAGAATTTTCTCAGGAAACAATTTGAGTCAGGTTACCACAAATTTCATGTTCCAACATGGAAGTAGTTTCATGATGTTTAATAGTTTTACCAAAGAAAGAAAGTCATAAATCAAATCAAGTTTCAATATATTGGTGGGGTCCAACAGAGGGTCGGTTACAGCAAGATGGGGGAAGTTTTTCTAAAGGTCTAAGATGTTATCTGATGGCATTCTTTATCTTTTAGGTTGGTGGAATCCCATTGGTCTGCTAAGCCAATGCCTTCCAAAGGTTTCTAACTATTAGTCACACAGGATGTTATTTGAGACACAGAGGTGGGCAAGGTATTCCGCGTGCTAAAGCTCACCCAAAATGAGACAAGTATGCTTTGGTCCTGCAACATTTCAATCACTCTACAATACTGCAGTTCAATCTGTCTGTCAGTCCAAGCAGACTTCTTTTCAGACATTTTTGTGAAATCTGCAAAGTTCCAATTCTCAACTATTATGAAGTTCTAATGCAAACTTCTGATACTCAACGACAGCAAAGTTCTAAAGCAAGGTTTCAATTCTCAACTGTCATGAGGTTCTAATGGGTCATGAAGCTCTATAGAATATTTGTTATAGGTGTGCTTTTTCCCCACTGGGAACTTCACCTAACAAGAGCAATGCTGGCTTTTAACTTCTTACAGAGGGAAACACACACATGCACTCCTGTGCATCCACAAAGTGACTTTTGTCAAAGTCCCTGAATCTTTCTCAGAGAAACTTGTTCAGAGAGAAGATCATTACTAACTGCTAATACCCTGCTTTTTTCCTGAGAAGGGGTATCTAAAGCCATTTCCTACAGATGACGAAATACAAAGTGAACACAGACTTCAGCTACTCCCTCTGGAGATGATATCAACCTGCCAAACGTACATCTTTCAGATTTACTCTTACTGTATACCTCAGGAATTAGGGAAGATCAAATTCAAGTTAACGTCTTCTTAACCATTTTAAAATGTCTAACAGCAGCAAAAATTAAAGTTCAGAAGGATACGTAATTCTAAAAATAAATATATCATTAAAATGACAATGATTGCTGGGTTAAAAAAATATGCATTCTATTCTCCATACATAAGAAACAGGCTTCTTGAATGGAATGACAGGATTCAAACAATTTAGCAGCACAGATGGAGGAGGCAGTGATTGCTCTTCTCCTTAGGGTGAGGCTCTGTTGCCTGCCAAGAATCCAACCAGCACTGCTCAGGGTACCTTGGCAGATATCTCTTCCCTTCATTTTAAAATTTTCAATGAAAAAAAGAAATTCATACTTTGAGAAGATTTTTGTTGAAACCAAAGGCTTTTTACATCTTTTTGCTTAATGCTTTGTCATTTTCTTTTGTCCTCACCAGCTCTAGCAGCCTCTGCCCTCTGACTGACCTTCATGCTCAGTGTCTCTGAAGCCTCCTTGTAGGAAGGAAGTGAAGTAGAGAATACCTGGATTCATTTGCCTGTCTAGGTCCTCATCCTTGAGAGTAGTAGGGTTCAACATGGTTCATTTGTCTACATTGTTCGGAGGGCTCTAGAAATTAAATGTGGCATGTTTTGAAGCATCCTTTACCTTTATTGTAAAATCACCAGTCTATCTTCCTGGCTTACATCTTTAGTGTTACCATAGCATCTACGACTCTTTCATCTCCCACTGGCAAAAGGCAGCTTTGTGACTTTCAAGGGGACCTCTTGAAGAAGTAACCACCTGTGGCAGGAGAGCTGCTTTTCTCCTCTGTGGCAGGAGAGCTGCTTTTCTCCTCTGGTATCTTTCCTTGATCTAGCTTTTAGTTTACTTAGTTAGAAATCCATTAGTGTTGGTGAACCAGGACATTGCTGTTTTTAAAGAAGCTGTGCAGTTTTGACTACACCTCTTATAAAGGAGACATGGCACCATTGCTCGCTGTGAGCCCATCTGGAAAAAAATGTGGCTACCAAGAAACTGCTAAACTCTGTTCATTTGTGTCTAGAATTCATTCTCAGGCACTCTCAGGCTTTCATGTGGATTTAGCTAGCAAGTGTTGGCATGCTGATCTGTAGGCAGAGACTATTCATTTGTTCCCAGATGCCCATATCCAAAATAATCACACATAAACTATATTATTTGCAATATTGTTTGGCCAATACAGCAATGTCCTGGTTCGCCAACACTAATGGCTCTGACTTTTTGAGAGGTCTGGCTATGGAACATTTAAATGNATGTTGGACTGGGCAGAGCTAACAGGCAGAACCTTGGAGTTTGTTCTAGCCATGACTGCTTAGCATTTAAAACAGTGCTTCTGGTCAGAAAATAATTACAGATATGCAATAAACACAGATTCAGACAAAAATAAAAAAAAAAGAAATCCAGTCCATGGTTTGCACAATGACTCTCCACTAATTGTAATGACAATGGGCGTATGGAGTTACTTCTTCATGTTTCATTTTTAAGAGAATACACAGCACACGTGCGCGCACACACACACACACACACACACACACACACACACACACACCATGGGAATGAGGGGGGAAGTCTAGAATCAGTTTCAAAACAAGTAATAAAGTAAAACTATTTTCACTCTGGTAAATATCAGCCAATTTACTCAATAAAGTCTTGTGCATAGGAGAAAGCTGAGCTCATGGAGACAAAGGGGCCACAGTAGAACACAGCAACCTAACATGTAGCCCGAAGTCTCTGGAATCTGACTTGTCATCTTGCCAGCTTAAGTGCATGGCTCTCTGAGTTTTTTGACCACCTTAGCGGATTAACAGGGGACATGACTTTTAAACAATAAAGAAAAAATGTGTTTATAGGGTAAAATGACTAGTCTACCCACCCAGTGTCTCTGCAATCAGGACACATTTCTAAAGCAACTGTGTATTTGAGGTATTTTAAAATTCATGGCACAGGAGGACTTGTAGTTGAATAGAAAGATGCATAAGGTATGCAAAGAAAGTATTGAGATACTTTTAAATGCACACAATTTTAAATTGACTAATTGTCTTAAGTAGGGAAAATAAGATGAAATTACCACAGGACTGAGAGCATTTTGTGACACTCTTTACTCTGTTCCCCAGAGTGAACACGTTATAAGCATTATTTAACTCATTCTCCACCGTGTTCCAGAAAGAAAGTATGCACAATTTTCTGTCATCGTTATATTTGAGTGCATCCTCTGTGAGATGCCAACCCATCTTGCCTGACAGTCAGTATGTGCAGACTAAAGCTTTACTGTCCAGGATCAAAGTAATGATTGTGTCTGACATAGTGATGTTCACGAGCCACTTGTGAAAGCAACACTAAATGAACAACTAAATTAACAACCAGGCTTAGGCACCTGCTCCAGAGAATATCAATATCCCAATCAGCCACATACTTGCTCTTAATTCTAATGCAGAGAGTTTAAGTTGCCAGTGGAATTTAGAAAAGATAAGAACTTCAAATCGATAGTTTGTTCTCCTAGTGACTGGTGATCTGACCTAAATATTAGAATTTTTATGAATAGTGTTGATTATTCCTGTCACACAGTAATTCTTCTCTGCTACTGACCTTGGCTTATTTCTGTTTCCTGTGTCTTGAGGCATCTGCCTCACATCCCTCATTTCAATTTACTGCTATCATGCTACCTATAGCCCTAGGCTTGCTATAAAATCTATGTTGCTTCGCATTAAAAAAATAATGTTTACATTTTCATTCATTTAAAATATTTTTACTGGGAGAACACAAAAATATATAGATGATTTTCACTGTATTGCAATCTAGGATAACTATCCTTTTGGTTGTTTACATCAAAGATCCTGTATTCTCACATTTCCATTGCCAGTCCATCAGGATATCCTACAGGCAGTCTTCAAACACAAAGGAAACTGCCCCTACCCTCTGCCTTGGCAACTGTTTGGCAGAGGTTGTTGTCATTCAGTTGCATTGTTATTGAGATGCCTACACTTACACTCTCTCTGATTCTTCCCTTGTGTGTTAAGATGGACCTCTGACATGTGTCACATCCCTTATAAGCACATTCCTCTGGCTACCATAAACTTACAGCTGCTGAGATGGCTTATAAGACTTAATAATAATGGACTTCTATCACATCTCTTGTCTCCTCTTCTCTGTCTTTTTGGTTCACCCTGCCCTTGTCATATTAATATCAGCCACCCCTATCCTTACCCCTATACACACTAACCTTCTTATGAATGCTGAGCAGTGCTTTCCCCCCTCAGAACAACCATACTCTCCATTCTTCCTACTGGAGATGCTCATCACCTAGACATTTTTATTTCTCATTTGTTAATTGTCATTGGGTCTTTAGTCAGATGCTATTTTCTTAGTAACAAATTGCTGATGTGAAATTGCAGTGCACTGGAACTTCTGCCCCCTCAGCATTTCCTGTCCAAGCACCCTGCTTCATTTTGTATACTCACTATAGAACTTACTAGCAGAGTATATACTGGTTATGCTTCTTACTTGTCCATTATTGTTTTCCTAGACTTCACATATGATCTCTGCAGAGTGAAGGGTTTGTTCATTTTGCTTACTATTTAATTCTTCTGGAAAAAAAACTGTCGTTAAACCACAAATTCCTGTTGAATTTTTTTTTTGGCTTTGAAAGTAAACCAAGTATATGTTACTGATGAGAATGACGACAACAGCATAATAAAATGTTGCTAAATTTGGCAGTTCTCAGACTCCTATTTGGGAGAATGAATCATTCTTTTTTAAAAATATGAAGCTGTACCTCTTGACAGAAAGAAACGATGAATTCTGAGTAACTCGAAAAGCTTATAGTCTCCCATGGGAGATTCAGAACAGATTAGACGTTTAAAGTCTATCAGTATTCAGTGTAAAAGGAAATGAATTCGGCTTACATTTTATGATATTCATAAACAATAGTTTAAAAACCTCCCCATCTTCATTTCTGTTCTCACATAAGCAAAAGATGCTCAACATCAGAGCGATTTGCAAGCTAACATCTGTGAATCTTTTCATGTAGGTACACGAGCTAAAAGCATAGCTCTTAACTTCTGTTCCTCTAGTAAATCTACTCTTAGCAAAACATTCATTGAAAATGTATTTTCATAAGGAAAAATGTCTATGTTCAATGATGCAAACAGTTTATTGGGGGTACTAGTGATGATATGAACAACAGCAGTGATACTCGTACCATAGCACAAGCCAAGTAACAATACATCAATGATGAAAGCAATAATGCACATTAAGAGGGACTTCAGAGTCCATGGTCAACTGTGTCACTTGCTTAAGAAACTAAAGTTTCCAGGAGCTTGTCTCATATTGTACAGTTAGATGGGGAGAAAAATGCTGCTGTTTCCAAATCGTGTATTTTCTTATCTCAAAGAATTACACCACAAAGAATATTTATGATGTTCCTAAGTGAAATATTTTAGCACGCTCAGTGATTAGGTGAACAAAGACATTGTCTTGTACCTAACAGAGAATCATGGTTCATCTGAGTCAGCCACACCCACACTTACCTAGAACATACGACCAAAAGCAATTGGACAGGTATGGGAAGTACCTTTAAAAAATATCACAAGTTTTGCCTGGCTGTAGAAAAAGGACAGAGAAAGTTTATAGAGATGGCTTTTGAATGAGGTCTCTGCAAGAGTATTTTAATAGTGAATGAAGAGAGAAAGAAGCATTTGAAGCATGGAATAATGTGTCAGATAAGGTTGGAAGGACTTGAAGGCTTCTTATTTTATTGGTGTGGATACAATCAAGAGGCAGCCTATAGAATAGGAGAAAACCTTTGGCAGCCCATGCATCTGATAGACGATAGAATATATGAAGAACTCAAAAAATTAGCACCAAGAAAATGAACAATTCAATCAAAATATTGACTCTCAACTTAAACAGAATGTTCCCCCAAAGAAACCTACAAATGGTTCCTGGCCAATTTTTAAAAAATGTTCAATACTCTTACTTGTCAGGGAAATGCAAATCAAAATTACTTTGAGATTATATTGTCTTATTCTAGTGAAATGGCCATTGTCAAGAAAACAAATGATTTACAAATGCTTGGTAGAATGTTGGGACAGGGAAACATTTATACACTGTTGATGGTCGTGAAAAAAAGTTCACTGCAGAGATCAGTGTGAAGATGGCTCAGAAAGCTAAACCTAGAACTACCAAAGTGAGCATACACTCAAAGGACCCTGCACAGGACGACAAAGGTACTTGTACATCAGTGTTCACTGTTACCCTAGTCACAAAAGCCAGAAATGTAGTCAGTATAGATGCCTACCAGTTGATGAACAGAAAATGTGGTTCACTCACACAATGGAGTTTATGTCATTTTCAGATTTCAATTTACATTAATTAAAAGCATCTAGGAAAGGAAAGCTGGACTTTTATTCTATTTTATTTATCTCCATAATTTTTTATTAATGGTAACACCAGTACTAGATAAATAATAACATAGCTAGGAGTTTTACAGGGGTAAACATGTTTTTTCACTCTTTCTTACATTTATCTACTTATTGTTTTGGGGGGAAGTTGTGCATATGTCGGAGGACAACTTGCAAGAATCAGTTAGGTTCTTTGTCCACGGGTCACAGCAACTGGACTCAGGCTGTCAGTATTCAGAGCAAGGGCTTTCACATGCTGAGCCCCCTTCCATCCCACAGACAAAAACATTTCCTAAAAGAAAACATAAAACACAGAATACAGAAAACATAAAACCAAAGTCTTCAGATATGGAGGCAGTCTAGGAACAATAACTCTGGGAACCTCCTGTTGCCTAGGTCCCAGAACTCTAGAAATCTCAGATATCCAGACCCTAGACCTCTAGGATCCTCGGAAGTATGGATTCTAGCTACTCCATTCTTCAGCAAAGTTACTTCATGTGCATTAGAATTGGTTTGAGAATCATTACTAGAGTTTGTAAGAAGGGTGCTTACGAAAGCATCTATAAAAACACAGTCATTAACAAAAGCATATCTGGAAGCAATCATCAATTTTACTGTTCTTGATGTTTTACTGGTCTTTACATCTATGGGTCCAGGGGTCCCATTGCTTCTTTTCTGGCCTATAATGCCTCTGCTTTGTGGGTGTCAACTAGAAAAATTGGAAGAGGGTCAAATGGAAGAAAGATAAACTTAAGAACGAAATAAGGCAAAATATATCATTTACAGAATAGACAAGCATGCGCTGTAGTTGGAGAGGGAAAGTAGTGAAAACTGAGACTTTTGATGATTACACTAAACTGGAATGTTTTAATTAGAAAAAAATGACTATGTATTGACTAAAAGCACTTGAAATACTATATACATATCAGCAGAAATGCCAGGAGTATTTCTCAATGGACTTGCCCCATGCAGTTTATCCTGAAGAGCGTACAGGATGCCCATCTGTGCAGAGTGTGGTTAGCAGACAGCCTCCTGCAGTCTGCCTTGGCTTTCAGACCAATAACATAATCTTCTCAGGATAGCGCAGTTCATGAATGAGCACTGACACAAGATCCAGGCGACTTCCAAGGCACACTCTGTTCCAAGCCCCTGGTTGGGCTAGCGACAACTACCAGGTCTGCATAGTTGTTGGATTACATTCCTGGCCCACTCCCTCCTCCTTTCACAGGTTTTATAGATGAATTAAAACCTCCAAGATGCCTCATTGACTATCTCCTTCATGCCAACCACTGTGATTCCCCAAGCATATGACTGAACTTGGGGGGGGTGACACCTCTTATGCCCTCAGAGTGGGCTCTTTAAATATCCTTGCTCATTATTTGGCTATCACTTCTGAGAAGATAAAGGGATGGGACACACAGTGTAATTCTTCAATAAACCTCATGGAATATGCTCCAGCCAGGTTTAGAGTGGGTGTTTGCACCTTACTTCCTCATTTTAGAAATAAGAGGGTATTGTGTCACAGAAGAGTTCTTCTTAAGGGAGCTAAGCAAAAAGTATGCCTGTTTAATGTGCTTCCACCTTCAATTCCTTATTCCACTGATAAGTCACTGAAAGGAACCTAACCAATAAAGTCATTTACTAATCCTATGAACTTTTTGTTTAAACCCACCAATCCGCCCCCAAACTAATCTCTCCTTCCTGGAATTCCCCTAACCCTGCTTAAAAGGAGCCTTTGAGCATCTTGGGGGTCACTATTTGTCACCCCAACATGTTGGCAGGTTTTAATAAATGCACCTGCTGATTGCATCTGTGACTGGTGGTCTTTTAGGGGATTTCTCTTGGACCCTAGTATTTTCTTTTAAAAAAAATATTTATTTATTTATTTATTTATTTAATTTATTATGTATACAATAGTCTGTCTGTTTGTGTA
>LOJH01022086.1:0-13301 GCA_001685095.1 Ellobius talpinus
TATCTATCATCTATCTATCTATCATCTATCTATCATCTACCTACCTACCTACCTATCTATTGCTTCATGTAGGACATTCTCTCTCTGTCCCCTCTAGATCCTGCACTTTTGGTATAGCCTTTTCTCACATTGACATTAACCATCTGGATTCTCTCTCTATTGGGTCTTCAGAAATGCTGGCAACACTTACATACTAATTAGAAATTCCTGGGCCTTAATGCCATGTCACTGGATGCTAAGGGGTGCAGCAATATGTGTTTAATAGAATCTTTGTCAAAGTTGGAGCATCAGTAGGTTAAACAGTTACACCTAGTCAATGCTAGCAAGTTTTTGACACTAGCAGTAAACCAAGTCACCGGGTCCCAGGATCTGTTCTTCTTTTCCATGTGAAGCTATCATTATGGCCGCTCTCTCCAAGGCAATTTAGGTGTTCTGTAATGTGTTAAATTAGTTCATGCATTCAACAGTCTCACAATGTTACATGTGAAGTAGGTCTGTATGACTTTCCTTCTGTCTTTCTTCCTTCCTTTCTTTCCACTTTTTTCCTTCCTTTCAATTTCCTTCCTTCCTTTTTTCATTCTCTCTCTCCTTCCCTCCCACACTCCCTCATTCCTTCCTCCCTTGCTTTTCTCCCCCCTCTTACTTTTCTTGATTTTCTTGACAGGGTTTCTCTGTGTAGACCTTGTTCTCCTGGAACTCACTCTGTAGACCAGGCTGGCGTCAAACTCAGAGATCCACCTGCTTCTCTATCCTGAGTACTGGGGCTAAAGGTGTGTAACACCACTGCCTAACTGTACAGCTTTCTTAAATCGTGTCCTTAAGCCTTCTAGGGAGGAGAGAAAAGTGTTTCACCCTGTGTTCTTTTAATACATTGACAATTTAATATCTTCTTGGTGTCAGGAACCTGTGATTCACTTTATAGATCCCAATATTAAAGTCAAACCTCAGTCAAAACAAACAGGGAAACCTCCAAATGAAATGATCAAAATGACCAGAATTTAAACAGCTCACAGATGCACCTGCCTTCCACAGACATAGTAAATGTTAGCAACTCTCTGGCTTGGCAGTGGAGGAGTAAGGGTCTGTCTTTGTCTCTTGCATCTCATGAAGCTTAAGCACACACCTGAGATACATCACTTTCTAGTGTCGCTGTCAATGTGGCCCAGACAGAGAAACATTTGTGTAGCAAAGGAAAATGAAGGGCTAAGTTGGATGGGATTTCTATTTCCACTTGGTGGTTTGTTGCACTTGGTGCACTTTCTCATCCACAAACTGTGGTTTCCAAGTCAGAGAAGCTGTTCTCTCTGTTAAGACGGGAATGAGGAGTTAGACTGTGAGTTGGAAACTAAGCTGTCCAATTTGTCTCAAGCTTCTTGTTGTCATTGATGGTGCTTCAGAGAATTTGTTGGAGTGTTTTCTCTTCTCACACAATGTGACCAGCCCCGCCAGTGGATTTTCTAATTTAACTAAATGTGGCTATTTCCCCTAAGGTTGATCATACTGTATAGTTTCTTTGCCTAGATTCATTTATCAGAAAAGGAGCATCGTTTATGAGAAGTTTGCAAAATAATTTTAAAACACAAGTTACAAAAGTTAAATACAAGAGACGATGAGTACAACAGAATTACCACAGAGACACAAAGAAGCGGTTTTTCCAAAGGACATTTACTTGTTTCCCTCTCTTCTCAAAAGACTTGAGAAAGGCCAATATATATTTTTGTGGGGGGATATAAGAATTATCTATTGTTCGCATTGTCGGTGGCATGTATTTCATTAATGCAAACTTTAGGAACAGATTATATAATCTGGTTTTTGTGAGAAACAAAGCATTTTAGTACAACTACCACTTCACACACTAAGGCCACACCTTCAATAGCGTCTGGAGCATGACTGACATAGAAAGCAGGACACTTAGGATTATTTTCTCTGTGTTATCCTGTCATCATTCTCACTCGGCACAGCCCTGGACATGTTGTAGACTGCCTGTTACTGTTGTACCTTCCTTAAGGATTTGTGTAGTTTGAAGGACACTCTTCAAAGCTATAAAAACCTATAGAAGAGGTGGCTTAAGTTCATTTTCACAGATACCTGGTGGGAGTTTATGGAATGAAGGGCATCAAGAAATAACATTAGGAATGATATCTGAGCGACAGTCTCAGTAAGGAAGCTGTTAAATATTAAAGTACGTTTATAACATTTTAAAACAATAATAAATATTAATACCAAGCAATCCCTTTACTAGCATTAAACTCACATGTTATATGAAGCAGCAACTTGTCACTTGTCAGTTAGAGAGTATTCAGAAATAATTCTTTTCTGCACTAATCTAGCATTCTTTCTTCTTGTCATAGAGATGGTTGCACTTTTGCCTTATGCTAATCTGGGAGAAAAGTCAATCCATTGATTTGTGATGGCTTGTAGAATGCTCTCACACACATTTTTTGGCATATCTAACCTGAAAAAGTTCTTTTGTAGGACTAAATTTTTTTTCTATAATTTTTTTAGTTTCAATATTTTTTTGTGTAAGGGGATTTTTCCTTTTCATTAAACATTTCCAGTGACTGGGAATATTTTCACAATCCATTTGGAAACTTACCCTAAAAAGTATAAGCTAATCAAAAGTATGCCGTGATCTCCCATGAGAAAGAATAAAACCAAAGGACCAGCACACTTGGAGCTGACAAGTGTTTCTTATTTAAGGCTCCAACTTTAGAAAAATGAACCATGGTTTATTAACTTTTCTATTAATTAAACAACTAATTGGGTGGGGGGGAGATTAATTCTAAAATTGTTTCTGAAGACAGGAAGTCTGATGTTTAAATCCAATTTTTCTGTTAGTTACTGTTTTGACTGTTTGTCCCCCTTTTCATGTGTGTCACGACAAAACTGATATAGACAACTACCTCTTGTAGTAAAGTATAACAGTGCGGCCTTATTGCTACAGCTAGTCATGTGATCATTCCCAACCATGGTGGCTCCATGACACTCGAACTCCTTTTATTTCCCGGTCATGTCAAAACCCCAGCAACATCGACTTTTCCACCTTCCAATTACAATTGTCAGGCTCATTCAAATTTTTTATTTCCACTTTTTCTGCTTTCATCTTCTTGCTCGTGGTTATCTATGCCTATTGGATATTTTACATTATTATATAACAGATATTTATTTGTTTCATAACTACTTGTTAAATGCTTTCTGACTCTGACCCAAAGCTCGGTGTGCATTTACAAGCCAGGATAACAGCAGGGGAGAAAGGGTCCTATATTTACCAAGTCATCAACAAATAAACACAAAATCATCAAATTAAGTACAAAATTAAATATTTATGATAAACATCTAAAAGGCAAGATCTGGAGAGCCATGTCAACAATGTGAATAGATCTCAATGAAATTTTGGGATGCCTTGATTAGACATACCATGACCTACAGTACAGTCAGTAGGAAACAAAGTTCATTTGGAAATAAGTTCTGTCTGAAAGAATAGTAGTTTCAAAAGCAATGGAAAATTTCATAGAAATGATTCCATGTAGTTACAAATCTGGGGAGAGAATTGTCTTTTGTGTGTCTGACTTTATCTCCATTTTAAGACAGCAAAGTTTGTTTCTTCAGGACAGTTTCAAAGCAGCTAGCTGAGATGGTCCAACAACACAGACTACTCTAACGAGGATTTAAGACTTGCACTTTCCTTTTAGGCAGAAACCAGGCAACAAATGATACAGCTAGCTCTTTCAGAACTTGATAATTATCCTAATTTTTTTCAGGGTAC
Source organism: Ellobius talpinus (assembly GCA_001685095.1). NCBI lineage: Eukaryota > Metazoa > Chordata > Mammalia > Rodentia > Cricetidae > Ellobius > Ellobius talpinus. Next base: position 3,767 of record LOJH01022086.1, read on the forward strand.
CATTAAAGATGCCATCACCCCAGACAGTAGCAAGTAAATTTAAGAACATACTACATATTCTCAAGAGGGATGGTGATAACCTCCAGAAGTTCTTTTATTGTACAGGATTGTTTAAGTTGTACTGGGTTTTTGTTTTTCCATATGAAGTTGAATATTGTCCTTTCAAGTTCTGTAAAGTTTTGTGTTTAAATGTTTAATGGGATCACATTGAATCTTTAGATTGTTTTTGATAGGATGACTATTTTTACTATGTTGATACTACTGATCAATGAGTATCTTCTATCTTCTGATATCTTCTTCAAAAACTTGATTTTTTTGATTCTTTTAGAGACAGGGTTTCTCTGTTATAAGTTTGGTGTCCTAGTACTCACTCTGTAGTACAGGCTGGTCTCAAACTCACAGAGATCTTCATGCCTTTGCCTACCAAGTGCTGGGATTAAAGGCATGAACCACCATTTCCTGGAAAGACTTGCAAGTTCTTATCATACAAATATTTGACTTGCTTGGTTAGAGTTACGCCAAGTTATTTTATATTATTTGGGCTACTGGGATGGGTGTTGTTTCCATTTCTTTCTCAGTCTATTTGTCATATGTATATAAGACAGCTACTGACTTTTTTGAGATAATCTTGTATACTGCCATTTTGCTGAAGGTGTTTATCATATGTAGGATTTCCCTAATGAAATTTTTGGAGTCATTTATGTATATCATATCATATTATCTACTATTAATGATACTTTGACTTCTTCCTTTGCAATTCATATTCCCTTGATCTCTTCCAGTTGTCATATTGCTCTAGCTAAACTTTGGGTACTGTATTGAATAGATATGGAGAAAGTGGACAGCCTATCTTGTTCCTTATTTTAGTGGAATAACTTTGAGTTTCTCTCTATTTAGTTTGATGCTGGTTGTTGGCTTGCTGTACATTGCTTTTATTATGTTGAGGTATGTCCCTTGTATCCTTACTCTATACAATACTTTTATCATTAAGGAGTGTTGCATTTTGGCAGAGGCTTTTTTGGCATCTAATAAGATGATCACATGGTTTATTTTCTTTCAGTTTGTTTCTATGGTGGATTACACTGATTGATTTTCTTATGTTTAACCATCCATGAACCCCTGGGATGAATCTTGGTTAGTCATAGTGGATGATCTTTTCGATGTGTTCTTGGATTCTGTTTGTGAGTATTTTACTGAGTATTTTTGCATCAATGTTCATAAGGTAAATTTGTCTTTAATTTTCTTTCTTCATTGAATCTTTGTATGGTTGGGTATCAGGGTGACTGTGGCCTCATAAAATGAATTTAGCAATGTTCTCTCAAATTTCTTCGTATTTTTGAATAAAGTGTCTTATATTTTTCATTTTGTAATTAGCCCACAAATTATGTTGACATTTGGATGAATAGCACATTCTACAACGAATGAACGATTCAAGAACCAAATGAGTCAAATAGGAATACTTCTAGAAAACATTTTTTCCTCTTGGTGTCTCACTCCAGGTATATGAGTTTCAGTTAAAGCACTATTTCTTAAATAATACATTGAATTACATTGAATTCTACACCGACGTTGCTATCTGTGATATTTTTGGAAAAATATCTCAACTAAATCATATGCCTTCATGAATATCACCCTTTGAATCTACATTCCCAAGACTGCTGAGAAAGAAGCAAGACAGCTTTGACACTCTTTACTAGACCTTTCATGTCCTTCCTTTCTACAAAATTTTGTTGTCTGCTGCATACAACAAAAGCGAGTGGGAGTTAATAATGTGGAGAAAACATTTTATCCAGGATTCCAATTGAAACAAATGTGGAGAGCTAAAGAGAAGAAAGGAGCAGCAAAGACTTTAAGTGAGAAGGATTAATCATGCTACCTACCTGCCTTGCAGTGAATGAGAACTAAATCTATAGATGACATGTTTGGGAGAGGCAGAGGTACAAGGACTAGTTCAGTTCTCAGTCCAGACAGGAAGGGTTCTGTGAATCATTTGTGAGGATTTCGGCTAAATACTGAGTTGCTGACTTAGTTATTCTTGTCGGTGTTGAGAAACCCCTTTGAAACCTCAGAAGGATTTTGGCTAATTCACCTAGTCTACCCAGCTATGACCAATATACCATAATTCTCACACCTGGCTATTTAATCATGACAGGCTGGGGTTGTCCTAATCTGTCTGGTCCATTATCTGTGGATTATCAGTTGGCAACTGAAAGAATCTGCAGTCTAGAGGAATTGTAGAGTTTCTTATAGTATTGAAGATAAAAGTTGCCTCAAAGGGAAGCCATTAAATAACAAGCCTTTTAATTCATTGTCTGGGATACAGTGTACTGATTCCAAGTTTGTTATATAGACCATGGTAGCTATGAGCTATGCTTGGGCTCCAGCTCACTCTCCATGATAAACAAATTTTACAATAATGGCTTAATACTTTATTGGATTTCCAAGGAGCTACAAACAGACCATAAAATTAGTGGCTAAAATATTACTCTGAGAGATGGTGAAATGTAAGCACATTGACCCAAGTGTTGGAACACGGTCCAAGAAAGGAGTCACACAAGGGGAATTCTGAGCACTTGTGAGAAAACTCCAAGAAAACAAGACATGAGGGTTTTGATCGCAGGTCCTCCATAACACAGAATTGTTTGGGGAATGTGTTTTAATGCTCTCCCAAGGTGTAGCAGGTAAGAGTCAGCTCACTTCACCTGCTGTTGTTCATATGCCTCTTTGGATAAACACGTTTTTGCCACATGTGGCTTGTTCTTGTGATTGTTTACTTTTCTTGGGTTACTCTTCTTAGTCCTCGGGGTATAAAATGTCTGATGCTTTGAATAAAGTTGGTTGTCTGGGACTTTAGTCTGCCTTATTTTCAGGCCATGCTCTCCCTGGTTAACACCACCAAGCAATGGTAAATGGCCAAGTAAGATTAAATAAATCAGTATTAAGTCTACTGGATTACTATCTGGAGTAGGGAGATAGCCACTTGCTAACACAGCACATACATGTTGTAATTGTAAGATAAAGTTTTTAAATTATTTATGAAGAAATGCTATCCCTCAATTACTTTTTCTGAACTGGGTCACAGAAAATTCTCCTCTGTACCTGTATGCTTTGAAGGACTTATTCTTTCCTTTGACTGATTCAATCTTTTTTGTTTGCTTGCTTTACCATTTTACCTCATACTCTCTAGGTATTATCTCTGTGTTTATAGCTATCACCTGTTCTGTAATGCAACTGTTTCCTCCAGGCTGAACACCAATATAAGCATCTTAAAGCAAAGTTGGCATGATGATATCCAGGAGGCACTTGGGGGATTCTCCTTCATTGATGGAAGGGGGAAGCTCATGCCTAAGGTCCATGAAACTCATGAGATATTCATGAGGCCCCTCCACACCAAGTGTCAAGCACTACTCAGTAAAAGATTAAACAAATTGGGCCAGGACTTCTGAGTTGTGACTTATAAGTTACTTGCCAGTTGTGTAGGCTCAAGTGACTCACCCATTGCTGTATAGAAAGTCCATGAACTAATTGAGTCATGAAGCTAGACTTGGACAAAATCATTTTATTGATCTGCTGGTACTCTCTCTATCTGGGGAAAATAGGTGATTCTTGACATCTATGCAAGAAAAACCATGCAATGATATATTTATAGTTTCTACAAACTAGTCCATGCTCACTAAAGGAACAATGAAAAGAATGTGGGCATTGTCTTATACATTCCATATTTATTTACAGCAGCTTAGACCCATGAAAGGCAATATGAGCTGATAAATTAACATCAGGTTCAGGGGTGGAGGCACATGTAGGCACTGGGTTAGAGAGTGCTGGAAAGCAGACTGCTTCTTTTTCAGGAGATATTGATGTATAACTTGAGGGGTCAATGAATGAAGGTTTGGCAAGCATTTGGCTTGATGTGAGTCACAGCCTGGCCTTGCAGTGGGCTGCACTCTGAAGTTTTTGATCTAATGTTGCTTTTGATCTAATGTTGCAAAGGAAACACTCACAGCAGGCTTTACAGGAGGCACGGAGAGCCATCATTACACACATCACACTGACTTTTCATATCTTAGATAACCACTGATTTAATGAAAGGGATTAGGAAGAATTTTCAAATTAAGATTTTGAATTTATAAAATTCTGTGAGCAGACTGTCAAGACAGTCATCTAGAGAAGTAAGCATCTTATTGTTTCACTAGTCTTACATGGCATCTTCTAAAGTTTCCTCTAAACAAAGTAATTCTAGGATTTGTTCATTTCTTTCAACCTTAGCTCCTAACAGAACCCTATGCTTGTAAAATCGCCCTAAATATAGTTACATACCAGAGTAACTTCATCTGTGAAATCCATTACATCATCCTGATGAAGGTTGGGTAGAGACAGAAGAATATTGACAACATTGTTATAAGCTATCACTCCAGTCCTTCAATTTTGCTGTTTATTGAACAGTTTACACTTTTCTTTTAAGTGATTCTAGTGTTTTCTAAAACTAATTTATATAAAGTTCAACATTTTGTGGTTACTGATAAACTTAAAGTATTTTTCACTTACTTTTATTTTCTCTAAGATCATTTCAAACTTATATTTTATTTCTTTGTAGTTTATTTTTCTACACCTTTACTAGAAAATTTTAGTTCTAACACTGAAATAGTATGGCTCCTTTCACCCTCTGACCTTTCTATAGGTACATAAAGCAATGATTTTTGTGAATACTTAGAGGTCATTTACTTTAGGAAAGTATAGCATTTCTCTCATTAGTGAATATTAGTTCAAGTTGATTTCTTATTTTTCTAGAAATAAAAGTGGGCACATGATATAATTCTAGCTGTGAGATACAAAAGTAAGTTTGTTTGAAGGAACCTGAGAAATAATTAGTTTCTAAGACACAGTCCAAACACACAGCCTATGGGAGGGAGTCTTTGGAGACTGGGGGCTGATAAGAATGAATACTCGGAGAAGCTGTGGGCAATTTACTAGGTGGATTGGAAGAGACAAGTCTGAGGTCAAACTCAAGGGAAAAAAGGGCCGCTAGTTCCTGGGTTGATAGTAAAACATCTCCTTCAGGGTATGAGTAATCAGTTGTCTTCTGTTTAAAATGATTTTGAAGAGCAGAAGCATGGTCCGCTCTAGTGGACAATGTCCTAATGGCTGGACTACCGGTTCCGAGAACTGTTGGCTTCATAGGGAGAAGTGTGACATCAAAAGATCCTCTTTCTTCACTATTCCTTACTTAATGCACAGGTTCTTAATTTAGTTTATTGCTTAGAAGAAGACATATTAGACTAAAAGAACCATAATATCAAGTATCTGTTACTATATTATTTTTGGAATTGTTTTAAGACTTACGAGTCTATAGTCATAAACTTAACCTACTCATCATAAACTTAACCTACAAGGAGTTTATATTATTATCTGTCATTTATCAACTTTATACAACCTTCAGCCTCTAATTGGGTTTGTGTGTTCAGAAAATGCACTCTATAGTCACATGTCATTGGCCTTTGGGGGAAACCCATTGTATTTTAAAAATTCAAGGAGTATGTAAAATTCTTTGTCACTTTTCTGGTTCGTGCTTTATTTCTCTTCCTAACACCCTTACAAGCAGCTCTCACCTGGCATCTTTCCTGTTAGCACCACAATGCTTGTGACGTGCTATGTTGGGGGCTCTTTAATAACTATGAGTTTAAATAATAAAAGAAGACAAATCTACTCTGTAATCTGACTTACCGTCATTGCGTTGAAATGCTCTAATATCTTCTAGTATTTCTCATAGTGAATTTCTATAAAATCTAAATTAATTAGACCACCAAGTCAAAGCAACCTCAACTAAAATGTACCTTAGCTCGTGCCAACTCCATTGCAGTCTCATTGTAACGCTGTTCCTGGCATGAGTTGCTCTGAGTTGAAACTACAGAGCCTGCTTATCAGCAGTTCTTGTGGTCAACTCAATTGTTCCAGGTAACCCCGTGTGGTCCTGAGATGAAGAGCAGCTTTCCAGGCAGCATTTGGTGTGAGGGCAGGAGCCACCCTTCAACGACAAGGAAAGGTCTGCCACCATGACAGGATGACAAGTGGTATCTGCCGACTTCTTAGTGTTTGCCCCAGCACTCTGCATTTTCCCCTATGATGGACTGTGAGCTCCTCATTACTAGAACATTCGTTTCCATTTCTTGGGAAATTTTTGACTCAACACATCAGGAAATCATTTTCCCTGTATTTGCAACATAGTTTAGTTCCCTGAATCTCTGTAGCAACTTCACTAGAAACATCAGACAGAGAGAAGCAACTTTGGAATCTCAAAGGTATAAAGGCTTAGCGATTCCACAGCCCTGGATGCTACTGCGCAAAACTCAGCCACATTGCCCTGTTAAGTATTGACACGCACTGCACAGAAGTCATACAGTAAGCGTTTTTCAGTAATGAAAATACTCCCTGTGGGACTCTGCTCTGCACATGACACTCTCAACTGCCACATGATAGCGTGGTCACTATAACATTATAAAACCCACCGTACCTCTGTACAATGTGGACTTTGCCGTCATGCTACATAGGCAAGTCCGAGCAGTTCCTTTCTCTAAGACTTACTCTTAATGGCCCTTTATTCATATATTATTCATATAATAAATATTCATATTTAAAGCATATAAATGGCAGAGCTGCACCATACCATTATTATTGTTCTTAATAAACACTAATGACTAGAAATCTCTAAACACAGAGCCTTGGTAGTGCTAACTGCTCGTCATCTTAGTAGTACTACCAGGGATAGTTGTGAAGACTGCATCATAGGATAATGAAATATTTTTATAAAGGTTCTTGTTGATTGAAGGTGTCTCTCATATAGCATTTGCAACACGTGATTTTTACCTTCTGATCTTCTAATAGATGTTTATTGTCATGAGGTCGAAGTGGGAGACATAAACGGAATTCAATTAATCCTAACTTGAAATAGATGTCGCTAAAAATGTACTATGTATTCTTTCCACCATGAGCGTCTAACAGATCCCTATGGACGAGGAGGAACACCCAAAACCAGATGTCTTGAATGTGGAAATTATTCCCATCCTTAACTATGGCCAACTGGATTACTGTATGCTGATAACTGAGATAGATCCTCCTTAATTGCCAGTTACTATACTTTCAAAAGCGTCTCTTGGGCTTGTAACAATCACTAGGTGATTCTACTAAATGAGAAACAAGTGCCTATGCCAAGCTCAGTCATATGTAGCATATAGAGATAGAATTGTTCTAAATTATCTGACTGCAACAGCAGCTATAAAAACCCTTCCTTTGCCAGCCTCACTTTATAGGGGAGTGCAGTCAGCAAGCCTTAAAGGAGCCCATGACAGTTCCATGAATTCCAAGCCAGAGAGCAGCAGATACAGAGGTGTATAATTTAGAGTCTGTTGCTGAAAATAGGATATTGTGGCTTCAAGAAATATTTAGACATTACTTAAGCTAAGCATTATGGGATTGAAATGAAGGTCTAAATGCTATGACTAGAACCAATTTTCAGGTTTCCAATTTTTTTTAAACAGTCCAGCAGTGGAACACACGCACACATGTGCACACACACACACACATACACACACACAAACATATACACACATGCATGCACAATGTATATATTATGCCCCAAACAACAGCATCATTTATGTTTTATGTGACTACAATTTCCCCTCACTTATTCCTGAATTTAATTGATACATCTCAGCTTATTTAGGAGTGACAATTCATATCTGAGCATTCAAGAACTCTGCTTGCCTCCAAACGTTCCTAGCAAACTCTTCATGTCACAGCATCTTGAACACATTCTGAAATCTCTCTTGGGAAGCTGCAACTACTACCCTCGATCAACTGTCCTCTCACATACGGTCCCTCTTGGGACTCAAAGGTGCTTATGACCGTCTCACCTTTAGCATCTCTATAACCAGGAGGAAGTTTGCTCTTACATGTAGGCAGCATGTGTGGCTGAAGAAGCTATGGGATGACTCAAGACTATAGTCTGAAGTTCCCCGCTTCTAGTATGAACTTTCTTTGGAGTCCCTTTGAAGTGTTGATCCATGGGAATGTAATTGTCTTCCTGTCATGTTAATCTTGATGTCTGTATACCTGGATGGGAGAGCACCTATTCTGACTTTTCTGACAACGTGAGAAGATACTTGTGGTGAGATCAACCATTGAATGACGGTCTCAGCTTAGTTTCTAATGACTCTGTGGACCTTGTAGCAGGATCACTAGCACTCATCTGATTTCCACCTGGTGATATACCCTGTAGCTCTTTCTTAGAAACAACCTTGTCCCTGCGCAAACTAGTTCACATTCCAAACTTCATACCAGGTGCTCAATTAGTTCAATGATTTTCCCCATGTTATATAGCAACCAAAGATAAGTAGGAAAGTTACATCTGAGAATTTCATATGAACTGACATGATCCCACCATGGCCCCTGAAAGATTGAGGGTCAAGATCAGGAAACATTTGATGTTTTGCTCTCTTGTTTACTGTCATCTCTCCTTTCTCCTTTTCTTTATATCTTTCTACTTGGCTTAATTTGTTTTTTTATTTTTTTGATAAAATGCACTGACCAAAAGCAACTTGGGATAGGAGGTGTTCTTCGATCTTATAACCCTCAGGCCAGAGACCATAATATTAGGGAAGCTAAGGAACTCAGGCAGGAACCTGGAGGCAGAAATCAGAGTAAAGAACACAGAGGAATAGTGTTTACTGTCTTGCTCCTTGTGACTTTCTCAGCCTGCTTTCTTTTATACCCAGAAACGCCTGCCCAGGGTGGCACTGACCACAATGGGCTAGGACTGTAGGACTACCCATATTAACCATTATTTAAGAAAATGCCTCCACCAAGGATGAGCCCCTTACTGGTTACCTAAGACAAAGTGGGCAGCCCTGAAATCATATACACACAAACCCCCAAAACAGAGTCAGTAAGTTGTACTTATGTATTTGTTTACATACACATTTATGCTTCTAAATATAATAAAGAAATAGAGGCTATGAATTTGAGAGTGAAAGAACATGTGAGGGTTGGTGGGACAATGTCTGGGAGGGGCTGGAGGGAGGAAGGGGAAAGGGTAAGCAGTATAATTCTGTTTTAATTAAAAACATAAAAAAGAAAAATAAGATAATTTTTAAAAATATAAAAATCACACATTTATATTGCATAGTTAAAAATAAAATAAAGGAAAGGGGGATCAAAAGAAAAGTTTCTGCTTTCTTTCCCTGTAGGAAGTCCAATGGAGGCACACGCTTTCTCAAGGTTTCTTTTCCCAATTCACACTAGCTTGTGTTAAGGTGACAAAAACTGATCAGGACACTACTCTCTTTCTATCGCCTCCTTTGTCCCACCTTCTTTTATGATTCTGACCTCTTGACAAACCTTAATGGGCTTAGGACATCTTCTCTCCGCTGGAAGAAAATGTCGGCACTCATCCTCTAGGCGTCCTTATTAAGATACAGAAGGCTGAGGGAGACAGATGAGGACAGTTTCGCAGGCCGTTTTTCAAGACCATATCCTGGTTTAT
>LOJH01022087.1:1933-20032 GCA_001685095.1 Ellobius talpinus
AACACAGGACCTCTGGAAGAGCAGCCAGTGCTCTTAACCACTGAGCCATCTCTCAAGCCCAATATGTTTCATTTTTAAATGGTGTGAATAGCTTACTCTTGATTTAAAGGTCAAAGTTATTGTCTAGTCCAACATCTTTCAGGTGCAATAAAATGGCACACGCTGCATTAGCTCTCATAAGTGACAACTTCTATGATTCAGGCCATTTAGCTCCTTTGACAATTACAGTTTACATCCCACTGGAGCAGGGACTTTCATCCACAAAAGGCCATGAACCCCAGCCCACTACAAAGAATACAGTTTCCATGTGCAGGATGGTCTTTCAAAGCAATTGTCAGTTAATGAGAAGGAAGCAAGTGCCCGGGAACTACAGCTGTTCAATCCATTTCCACGACACGGCCTTTAGCTCTCCCACCAGAAAGAGAAGCAGCAATGAAATAATTTTAAAATACAAAAAAAGTTAGAGAAGAAAATTGTAAGAAGGAAATGCATTACTCAATGCTGGTTTATTTTTTTTAAGCCTGGGTAACATATCCTTGAAATACAAGTCTAGATTTTCTTTACACTTCAGACTAGATTGTACAGCACAGCTTGTCAAACTTGCTGACGCTCTGTGATCACCCGGAAGCTTGAAAATCTGCTAGATGGGAGCCATGAGACTATAAGTTACTTGGTCCTGAGTGGTCTGGTGTTGGGAATTTTTACCAAATACTCAGATGTTCATAAGGTGAGGCTATATTGGAAACCTCTACTCTCTGAGAATATTGACCACCACAGCAGTCTGCGAGCATTAGGTAAATCCTTACAGCTTCCCGTTTGTGCCAAGCATGGTCAGGAGATGACATCTGGCGAGCATTACAGTTGTCGGCACATTTCTCTTTGCGCTGTTCCAACACTGTACACATCCTCCTGAGAGTCCTGGTGCAGGTATTATTATCCCCATCTCACAGACAGAAAAACTGAAAGTCAGAAGGCATAGACTGTTTACCCAAAGCCTCCCGGGAAATAACAGCACAATCACTTTTTTATTGATTTTTATTGAGCTCTACGTTTTTCTCTGCTTCCCCTCCCTGCCTCCCCTTCAACCCTCTCCCAAGGTCCCCATGCTCCCGATTTACTCAGGAGATCATGTCTTTTTCAACTTCCCATGTAGATTAGATCCATGTAGAATCATTTATTAACCCAAGTCTCTTTTTGCCAAAACACCTGCTAGTTCCGATATCACTTCCAAAAGGTGAAAATGGGTTTCCGGAGTTAAATATTTCCTAAATGTCTTAGGGTTTCTACTGCTGTGAAGGGACACTGTGACCACAGCAACTCTGATGAAGGAAAATATTTAATTGGGTGGCTTACAGTTTCAGAGATTTAAACCATCATCTTCATGACGGAACGTAGCAGCATGCAAGAAGTTGTGGTGTTGGAGAAGGAGCTGAGAGTGGAGAAGGAGCTACATCTTGGTCCCACAGGAAACAGGAAGTGATCTGAAACATTGGGCATGGCTTACACATATATGAGACCTCAAGCCCTGCCTCCCCAGTGACATACGTCCTCCAACAAAGCCCTGCCTCCCCAGTGACATATGTCCTCCAACAAAGCCCTGCCTCCCCAGTGACATACGTCCTCCAACAAAGCCACATCTCCTAATAGCGCCACTCCCTAAAGGATTATGGGGCCCAATTACATTCAGACTACCAGCCTAGGTGATAGTGTGACTGTAAACATCCCATGCTTAAGTCTATCTTACAAAATCTCATTTCATTCACATTGAATTTCTTCTACTGAGAAGAATTTTAATTTCACTCCGTTTTTCTACTTAAAGAGACAGTAACGCAAAACGCTCAAGAAATGCTGCACTGTGTCTTCCTTTTTGTTCAGTGATGAACACAAGTCTGTGCTACTCATCCACAATAGAAATGTTTGCTATGCTGGATGCTTGGGGGTGGGGGGGAATCCATCATTCAGTTTGACAACTTCCAAGTTGCATTGACAGTTGAAAAAAAAACTGCCATATCAATGAAACCTTTATAGGCTTTTAGATTCCTGAGGAGGAGAGCACAGAGTGTAACTGAGCGGGATGCTAGGCAGAATCTGCTGGGTTTGCTTGTGCTGTGAGCCACTGTTTGTAGGGCCTGTCTTCTCCCAGTGCCCCCTCCCACCTCTCCTGATGCCCGTCTGTATGGCGAAAGGCCTGGGCTTCCCTTTTAAAGGGCACATGACTTGTTTAAAGGGTGAAAAACAGAAATAATATTTTATGATCCAAACCAGAGGTAGAGACAGGACACCAGGTTTTCACCTCTCATCTCTACTTCTCTTTGATTGTTAGTTTCATACCCCCACATGGTAGACAGATATTTACCACTTAGCTGGAAATTAGTCATTGACAAGGCCATCTTCACCCATTCCCTGAAGCATCCTAACTGGGCCACTATGGTCCCAGGGTATCATCCCAGTGCCGGTCTTTATAGCAAAAATACTCAGACTGAAATTATATATCTATCTCTAATGGACAAAATGCTAGTTCTCTGTGGTAACCAATCCCACCAGAACTACAGGTCTGGATTGACGAAGGGGAAGGAGACATGGATACCAGAGGAAGAAATTCAGTATACACACAAAAATATAGCAAACGTCTATTATCCTAACAGTGTGCAAAATTTCTTAGTCTTAAAATGTAGATTTTTTTATTTCAAAAAGTCTTAGTCAAGGCCTCATGTTGTAAATTCAAGTTCGTGATGATGTCAGGGAGCACTGACTGTGTAGACGAGTGCTGGCTTTCTTTCTGTATCTTGCACATAATTATCTAATGTCGTAGATGATGCTCTAAAGCTCGGAGTCCCCACGGGGAAGAAACACAATCTCACACGCTCCTTTGAATGTGGTGTCTCCTCAGAGCCAGCTGTGTTCCCGTCACAACACTGAAATAGAAGAGGTGTTGTGTGCCGGGATTGAGACATATTGGCAGAACTCTGATAAAAAACACTTTACGATTTCATATCACCTTTCATTCCAAAGTGTCCCAGAAGCTGTATCCATTCAGCACCACAGAAAGATGATAGAAGTGGCCAACTCTGAGGGTGAAGGAGGTGGCAAGAGATGGAGTGGGGGTGGAGGAATACGTAAGCCAAGGACGGTGAGACATTTCTTTGTTAAAGGCAACACACACCAAATGTTAAAGGAAAGGAAGGACAATCAGGGAAGGATGTGAGTTAAGTTGTTTTAATGTTTATAATGAAAGAAAAATAGTACCTAGGCTAATGTTCAGAATCCTTCTCATAATACTACCCCTCAGAAGGTCCTTATGGGGGCAGTAGGAAAATTAGAAAGAGCTAATAAGGCTTAAATTATCGGGAACTCTAATCTAGTAACATCCACTCATACAAGGCATATTTGGTTTTTCCCTTTAGCAGTGACATCTTAATACTTAAAAGGCAACTTTCTGTAAGTTGTTGTTTGTATTTGTTAGTATGAGCAACAGCTTTTTTTCTCCAACTTTTCAGACTAAGTATTACACAGTGCAATTACACCTGACTGAGAAATGGAGATTTTTAATGGCATGTTTGCCTTAAAGAGAAATCCACTTTTTAACAGTGTAGCTTCTCTCGTTTGCTATTAAGGAGTCGAGGGGGTACGGGGACTTCCATGGCTGAAAAGGAATACCACTGCACTTACTCTAACTACTGAGACCCTTGCTGGCTAATACATGAAGACCCACAATCCCCACAAGATCCCTTCAAAGAGAGTGGCACACAGACACCCAACAGGCAAAACACAGCAGACTGAAAGGAATTCTTCCGTTATTTCATATTTTACATTGGTTCAAATGAGCTCCTCCTGCTAATCATTTTGTGAATGATCATAAGAGACACACCGAAACCTTTCACAAAAACTTCAACTTACTGAGGACAAAGAAAAGAGGGATTCTTGGGCCAGCAATGCCCTTGTTCACCCACTGTCTACTGTTTCTCCAGCTTGCCTCTGAGACAAGGTGGTGAAACCTTTCCTGGTGACCACATAACTGTGGTCACTCCATCAGGGTAACAGACTTCTAATCCACATTAGAGCTCCATCCAAAAAAAGTCAGGCTGCTCAGAAATTCGAGAGGGTTATTTTCTTCATCACCCACACTCCACCTTTTCACCCAGCAATCCATAACTTGAATTGCTGTTTCCATGCCTTCTGCCATCGTTTCAGGCTCCCACAAAGTCCTGGCCCAAACCCTATTTTTATAAAACCTGGAAAGTGGCTGATGCCTTTGGTTATCTCTTAGGATTCTGTCAGTTCCACAGCCAGAGACAGCACTGCTAGGCTCACTCCAGAGGAAGGTGGCGGTGAAGTGTGGGCTTCAGATAAGGATTTACACTCAGTGGCAAGCTCCAGAACGATTACAGACAGGAGGTGGGCAGGGGGAAAGGCGCTCGCAAAAATCAGTCAATGAAAATCAGTCAAACACATGACTACAGTTTTTCTGGTTTGCTTTTCACTTGGCAATAGCACAAAATTGAAACTTCACACATACTTTGTAAACAGAAATGATCGTACCAGTCTAGAGGGAAGGGTTCCCCATTACATAAAATCTTTTTAGACTGTCCATCATCTTTGTTGGATTTATCACTCAGCTTATTTGTAGAGCATCCATCTGCTTCCTTGAAGATTTAAACTGATGTCAACCATATCCATATACATGGACACTTACTCCATCTAGGTACAGTTCTAAAAATTGTGAATTGGTGGTACTCAAAATAACACCTCTGCCTCTTGTAGCTTATAGCCTAACAGTACTGAGATGGTTAAACTCCACTGCCAACTTGATGAGATTTAGAATCTCCGTGGCAACAGACCTCTGGGAGTATCTATGAAAGTGTTTTGGTGGGAGTTGAACTGAGAAAAGAAGAGTCACTCTGAGAGTGGGCAGCACCGTTCCATAGATAGAAGATCTTGGGGCTCAATTTGGAAGAAAAAGGAAGTTGAGTACCGGCACTTCTCCTTACTGTGGCTACAATGCAATCAGTTGTCCCATGCTCCTCCCAATGTGATTCCCCTGCCATGATGGACTCACTCTCAATCTGTGAGCCAAAATGAACTCTTCCTTTCTTAAGCTGTTTTGGTCGGGCATTAGGTCACAGGAGTGAGAAAGGTAATAACACAAATATGGTCCAACTTAGCAGCAATAAGGCACTTGTTTAAACATGGACTTTGAAATTAGATAAGTCTTAGGAGACCCCAGGGCATGGAGGAGGCTCATAATCACCTGCTACACAGTAGGCCGCACATGCTGCTTGTCAATTCTCACGTATTCACAGGAAATGCTATACTTAACACAAGAGATATCTAGTCCCCTCTAAATTCTACATCTCTGTGGTCTCTGAGGCTATTATCATTAAAAACACTCTCCTGCAGATGACCAAACATTCTGAGAGCTCAGATGAACAGTACTAGAGCAACTCCACTTGGTGACATGGCCACCCACTATGTTGTCTCTAATGTGTAGAGCACATTGCCCAGTCCTTAAAGGAAACAAACAAACAAACTCCAGCTCAAACATGGCACCTGACAGAAAAAATAGCTGCTCAAGATCCCCAAGACCGAGTTCTCAGCACAAAGCAGATTTATTTAACCAGAGGGACAGAGAGTAGGGAATGAGAGACAAACACAGGAAATAGAGGATGAGGGAGATGAGAAAGAGAACCAGGGAGAGGGGAAAGACTTCCTCTGGATAGAGCAGAGACAGATGTAGCACACAGGAAAATGGTATTTTATAAATATACAAGGGAAAATCCTGTTTTAGGATGAGGTGTTTAATTTTAATTGGGTATGTTAACTAGGTGAGCCAAAGGGTCTCTGGATTGCTGAACTTCAATACTTTGATAGCTAGACCTTGGGAGTCAGCCTCAGGAGGAGGGATTATCCAAATAAGGGAATAAACCCTGGGAGCTAGCTTCAGGAATATAATCTAAAGGTTTTTAACAAGGCAGAAAATTGGAGAGAAGGGCAAGGCCTACTACCAGTGCCACATGTTGAGTGGGCTAGTGTCCCTCTAACACCTGTGTTATTTACTCTTCTATTACTGTGATAAGACACTGTGACCAAGCCAATATACAAAACAATGCATTTAATTTGGGACTCAACATTGCAGATGGTTAGATCCATGGCAATCATTATAGGGAACATGGCGGCAGGCAGGCATGGTTTTGTAGCAGCAGCGGAGAGCTGACACTCTGATCCATGAGTGTGAGGCAGAGAGAGCTAACATGGGTTTTTGAAGCCTTAAAGTCCACCCCCAAGAGACACCTCTTCCAACAAGGCCACACATCCTAATCCTTCCCAAACAGTTCCACCAACTGGGATCAAATATTCAATATAAAAGCCTATGGGGGCACTTCTCCTTAAACCACCTCAGCACCCATTTTTAGATTAACCTAGAATGAAATTCAGAATGTGGTAGAGCCTGGGATAAAGAATTAAATTCAAGTTCTATACACTTGGGATGGAAAGGTGACCTTCAGCTGAGATGACTGGAGAAGGTCCCTGTAGAAGCTGAAGTTTCAGTAATGCCATAAAGGATTTCAATTTGTGTAAAGGCAAAAGACAACAGTTCTCTAACTGGATTTAAGACCTGCTCAAAAAGAAGGAAACCATGCCCTGTAGTGGAAAACTAGCTAAGTACTCAGTGCTAGTGAAATCATGGTTATTGAAGGGGAGTATACAACCATTAATTTGCTAAACGAACATAATTCCTAGCAACAATCTATAAACAATTGTTTTTATACCCGTAAAGGTAAATGCAGTCTTCACCCTTCATCAAGGAAATTTTTCCTTGCAACAGAGACCACAACAGAAATCTACAACCAATCAAGATGAAGAGTTGTAGAACCCTGTTCCAATGTACGCATCTGCAAAACACTCCCACACATAAGGCTTATGGAGCATTGCAGAAGAGGGTGTAGAAAGGTTGCAAGAGCCAGGGGGTCAGGGAATCTGCTGTGAGATTGTGTCTCTTAGTAACATCAGAAGCTACACAGAAGTCTCATGAATGTGGCCTCCCAACTGTGAGCTGAACAAAGAGGACAACAAAGAAAATGCCAAAGTGCACAGTGAAAACCCCATGGGTCCTCAACCATACACCAAGAACTAGAGGCAACTGAGTAAAGCTGGGAGCAGGAGAGGGGGCCCTCCACAGGGAAGAGCACACCTATTGGTTGTCCAATGTCAATCAGCCCTGAAAACATACATTCAAGTAACATTATATGGACTCAACAGGCTATACTTAGGAATATATATGTATATACAAATACATATGTGCATACAATAACAGATAGTGAGAAAAGTGGCCATGAATTTAAATGAGAGCAGAGAAGGGTATGTGGGGGAGTTTAGGGGATGAAATAGAAAGGAGAAACATTGTAATTAAATTCCCATCTCAAAATAAAAAAGGATTGGTGAAACAATTCTATCAGTGTCTTATGATTCGGACCAGGTTTTCATTTGCAAATAGGATAAAAGTAAATTACCGGTTTGCTGTTGTAACTAGACATGATTTGTTCAAAGTGTCTCACACATCATTAGGTGATAAATGCACAATAAATATTACTCTCTTTGATGGCTAAAGAACAAGGCTGAGGGAACGGAGCAAACAAATGCAGAGGTAGAGGAATATCAGATTGCACAAACAGTCCACAGAGGGAGGGCAGTAGCTAGGGGACAGATTGTTGGCAGTAACAAAACACAAAATGATAAAGTCATCGCTACATAAGAAATCATTCAAATGCTTGAAGCAAGGGAGAAAGTAATGTAAAATAATAATTAATTGTGTTTCATACCTACCAATTTTGAGACAATATCTCTAAAGTAGCTTTAGAGCTTATCATTGTTCAATGATTATGAATCTAAACACTACTAAAAATATTAACTATTGCTGACAAAGTGGCAAAGTAGGCACTGAGCATAACCCTGTGCTATATGCGTACATTTGCTTTAATCCTTACCAAAATAAAACTCTGAATCATATACAATTGATATAAAGGGAGAAAAGAGTGAAGGTTAAGAGCCACATACTGGAAAAATGAAGAGCTAAAGAATGCCTAAGTCAGCACACTTAATGGTACGGATCTGATGAATCTGGACTGCACTCTAGGGTTACCATACTCTCACCTCTGACTCTTCGCAGACAGCTGTCCTCTCAAAATAATGCGTCTTGAGTTAAGGACTGACAATTAGGCACTAGGTTCTAGACAGCCACTTGGTGAGTGTAAATAAGTGACTGTCTGATTCCGTGAGAGCTGTTTAGGGTTGAGACTAGAGGATAAGGATGGAGTCTTTATTCTCATCTTTGCACTAAGTAGTGTAGTCAGAACAGGTTTCAGATTTTTTTCTGGCCTGATTAATAATGTATCAGCCCCTTAAACTGTGAGCTAAGCAAGCATTTAAATTTGTGGGCCTTGTATTTGTACATTAGGAAAAATATGCCTCTTAGAAATCAATTTGCATTTTCTGTACCAAATAAGCGTGAATTGTCTACTTTTTGCATTATATTTTTCATTAAAAGGAAAAAAATTACTGTGCAAAGTTGGACTATATTTAGAGTCCCCTGAAGTCTATCTGACCCAGATTCATGTGACCCTCTTCAGGGAAGGCTTGATGTGCAAAACAAAGGCAGAAACATGGAACAAAATTAATAACTAAATTAAAATGACAATCAACAGGGCTAACAAGAACACAAACACTCCAGATGATTTCAGCTGGTTTTCATCCGGCTGGCTTAGGTTGATTGTCTGCCTCAGACTAACATGCCAAGGACAGAATATATTGTCATGTGTCTGATATGTGGAAGCCGATGCTGTCTATTATACAATACTGTAGATAATCCTAAATGATTTGCCGTTTAAAATAGGAAAGACTATAAGACAATTTGATTTCTTTCAGGAGATTTACAACCCAAATAGCCCTTTTCTTTGGCTCAGCACACACAACAGGAGGCTTACTATAGTTCCTAATGGTAAGAAGTACATTAAAAAAAATACTCAGCTTAGGACAGTAAAATTGTCAGGAGTAGTTCAAATAGATAAATATTCAGTGTCCCAAGGGGGTGTTGTATGATTGCTAAAGATTTAATTTCTGCATCTTCTGTGTTTTGTACTATTGTGATAAACAGTCTGGCCTGACTTCTGCTGAGGTCTGGCTGTTTCTGAGTCCCATCACTCCTAGTGCCCTTGTCTGGGTAAGCTAGTGAAAGTCTGAAAATGGAGCTGGTTAGTACAGACTGCACAATCCCTGGTCTGTGGATAGGAACTCTCCCCTGCTCCCACCCCTAGCTACAATAAAACATGAGCAAGATTACTTTCCTACTTTCTCAAGATCTCCATGGGCCTGTCTCAGCTACCTTATGCTCTTCAGAAAATCTCACTGTGTAAGCAAAAAGCCATCGTTCCTTCTTGGTCATATGTGATGTCAACAGCCAATTTAGGGAAGGGTTCGTCTATCTCTGTGATATTCACATAGCTGTAAGATGTGTGTGTATGTGTGTGTATATAAATTTAAAAGTTCACATTGAACTATGAAGTTTGAAAAATAAAGTGCATAAACTGAATAGAGTGTAAAAGATACTGCTGAACCTTATCAACATATACCATCTCTTCTTCCGCCAAGGTTATATTCTCTCATTCTCTCTCTCTCTCTCCCCCTCTCTCTCTCTCTCTCTCTCTCTCTCTCTCCCCCTTCCCCCCCTCTGTGTGTGTATGCGTCACTGTAACTTAAGAGCTCTGGGAAGACTAAGCAAGCAAGCTACCATTGAACTACTTCCCAAGATATTAAAAAATAATAATTTTATTTCAATTTATGGCATAGATTAAAATGCTACTACTTTCAAATAATTTTTAAGTGGTAAATGTATAGTACAAATAACCAGTGGAGAGAGAGAACAAGAGGAAATTTATCAAACTGTATAAGGAAAATTCAAAATCTCCCCAACAGCTGTTTATTAAGCATTGCTCTGAGCTGAGCTGGACTCCTAGAACAGTGATAACTCCCTTCATCCTCTTGACAGCCAAGTCAGTAAACCCTGCAGGGTACCATTTTACAGGCGGAGAAACTAAACTACAGTATAAAGGAATGAAGCAAAGTACCCAAGCCTGAAAGCTGGTGAGTGAGAATAGTAAGAACCTAGGAAACAGGCTTACAGGACCATTTTGCCACAATATCCCATCAGCTACCTCTTCAATGAAGTTAAATAACACAAAATTTTGTCATAATCATAGTTTTTACTAGATGTATTACCTATCGAAATTACACAAACTTTTTAAGATTTGTAAGCCCTAAACTGCAGCATGCTCCAGACTGACAGTTAGGATGATCAGACTTATGTAGCATCTATTTTTTTTCTTCCTAACAAGAAAACTTGGTATCCCTTCAAACAGACATCTTCCCCCCCCCCATGTAGCCCATATGTATGTGCACACTAAACACATCTCTTCCTCACAGGATGAATTGGATTGGTTTGAAGTTAATCTCAGTGCATCTGTCACAGTGATTGGTTTAGGAACACAGGCAAGTCAATCATCGTGCGGCCCTGCCCTGATACGAGGATTAGTACGGGAATGGACATGTGATATGCTTCAGACACCTGGAATACAAAGAAAGGTCACAGAGAACTCCTGGGAAATAATTTTTCTCACTTTTAATTTAAGAATAAAGCCACGAGGAAAAGAGTTTTCACTTTCTCTGAAAGTCATGAAATGGAACTGTGAGGCTTAGAGTAACGATAGTCAGTCTGTGTAGGAAGCAAACCAGAGGGAAGCTGGACCCAATGGACGGAGGCGTCGACAGCTGAACAAACAGAAAACCTGCCTGAGCCTCTGGATTAAGCCTGCCTCAAGCTGCCCCTGCTGGTTGTTCAAGCATGGGCGCTAATGCTGATGGCTGCCTAAGCTAGTTTTTCTTTTTCTGTTGCTGGCAGTCCTAACACATTATCTAAAATCAGACTGCCTCTAGTGAGTTTACAGTGCTCCATCCTTTACCTGTACCGAGCGCTGGGACTCTTGGTTGCCATGTCCCATTCTTTATTCGTGTTAAGGAAGGACATCAATAAACTTTCCCTGGGGAACTGTGCCTGTCAGCCTGCATTTTCACTTCGGAAATGTTATTTACTGCCTTTTCACGCTATTTCTAGTCACAGGCAAGCCATGGATTTTACAGTTTGTGCCTGGTACCATGTTGTTACGGAATTTTGCTGGAAGAGGTTGCCACACTTCCATTAGCCAGGGTTCTGTGTTTCATTCCTTAGGCCCCTATGACAAGGATTGTGGGATCACATGGAAAATCACTGAAGGATGAAACAAAGGCAATCCTTGTTGAATGCTAGCAGCAGGAATGTTTCGCAGAGAGAGGAAGGGTATCCCAAGGATGCTGCTGACAGCCTAGCATGCAAAAGGCACTGGCTACAATGCCCGTATGCCACATACAAGAAAATAGTATCAAACAACAGGCACACAACTGACTAAACCTATTCCAGACACACACCAAGGAATATTATGTATACAGGGTTTTTGCAATGAAAATCTAGACTATTAAAATAATTTAGCTATTATACTAGTTAAAAATACAAAACTTGTGCATAATATCTATAAATTATTTTCAATAGTCACAAACCAGGAAAAACAACAGACCTTTTTATCTGAAGCAAATAAAAAATAAAGCACCAGAAATAAATTAATAATCATTGTGGTGGGGAAATAGATATTTTCCTATTTCACTGCTTTAGTTGACACAGATTATTTTATAAAGAAAACTTGAATGTTGCAGCATAGGAATGCTGTAAGTTATTTCTATCAACCTCATCTCTAAATTGACAAGCTTACTTGAAATCTACACAGACAAAGAAGCTGTCAAGAGAGCAGTTAGTATTGCATTACTTAAAGATTTCAATATCTATTTTCCCGAAGGTTTCCTGAGCCAAAGGAGATGCCTGGTATCCAAAATAAGACCTCACACCCCATAAAATTTAAGCACTGTCCCTTGGGGGCTGAGAAACAAAAGACCACTGGTCAGGTCTTCTGGGTCACTTGGCAATCTTTCAGTCTTCTCCAAAGCAATAAAACCATGCAAGAAATTATACAACTGGGGAGGGCAAAAAGAACAGAAAAAAAACAGAGTAGCAAATCAGCCAGCCTTAGCCATACAAGAGGTAGAAAGAAACAAGGCAGGGAATTGGAGGACACCAGGTTCGGATCTGTGCGTACCTTCCTGAGAGCAAACATTCGGTGTGGAGGGGAGGCAAGAAGAAAACAACAGGCAATGAGAAGGAAATAGAAAGATGGAAGCCAGAAACAAGGATGGAGAAGAACAAACAGAAAGCCAGACTCATACTGTGGGCAGACATAAAAGGGTTAATGGGAAGGACAGAAAGAAAGCCGACAGGGAACAAAATGAGAAAGGATATTCCCAGTGCCGACAGGGAACAAAATGAGAAAGGATATTCCCAGTGGTGTCAAAGCGAGGGATGGAAACTCCAGCCACCAGCAAGACGCTGGGAAGAAAGGTGCATGACAAATGCGTGCCACCAAGATAAATCATCACTTTGAGATCTTCTGCAGAAGCAAATTTTCCAGAGGTTTAGATTTGGTAAACAGACAAGGCTGGATCACAGTGAGGAACTTAAAAGGGATTTGAGATGTCAAACACACAGAAGCCAAGGTTTGCCCATGTTGTTGAAAATAATACCAGGCATGGTCTTTTGGTGTAGGGCTTATCTCAAATAACTGGTTCATAGAGACCATCCTTGGAAACCCAAGAGAGCACATTGGGTTATTATTATTATTATTATTATTATTATTATTATTATTATTATTATTTAGCTGTTAGATATAACAATTTCTACGGTTGGGTTCATTTCTGCTCAGACTTGAAAACTATATGTTGTATCTCTACACATTCTTACTGTTTGTTCATGTGTTCACATTTGGAATTTGAAAACAGCTCTATGTGTGTTACACTATTACAAAGAGTGTCAGAATGAAAAAACAGCCATTTGAAAATAGTTTATATTCTGACTTTAAAAACTAATATTTTTTAAATATAAATTTTACCTGAAGATGATTATGCTGCTTTAATAATTTTCACACCCAGACAGACCATAAACAAAGTTGATTAAAGACCTACTTAGATCCAGGATCCTCCATTTATCAGAATCTGATGTATTTTCTGCATCTTCGGTGTGAATCCCCCCAGGTTTGAGATGCAGAAAGCACTGCCTGCCTCAGGGGAAGGCTTGAAGAACCACATTTTAAAAAATCACATCGAGTACCCAGCATCCCATCTGACACATTGACAATATTCAGCAAATGTCACTAGCAATTCTGAAGCTGCCTACATCCTTATCAAGATTATTGTCAATGTTTTTATCAATCAGTTGAAATTTTACAAAGAAAACATCCTATCACAGTTGCTCATTGTATTTCAGATATACCGGATCCCTGGACTTGAACATATAGCACCTAGGCTATAGTTCTTGCCATTGCTATTGCCCCTTTCCCTGGTTAGCTCCTAAGCCCTCCCCACTGAGATCAAAAGTCTTCATCCTAGACCTGAGCCCTCCTTGGTCCTGAAGGACGGAGCTGGGACCAAGAAATATACTCTTCACCTCTGCTTCGTTCTTCTTTTCCTGATGCTGTGACCAAATAACTGACAAGAAGCAACGCAGGAGAGAGGGCTTATTTTGACTGACAGTCTTCTGGGAGTGATTCCAACATGAGGAGGCATGCACACACAGGAGAATGAGGTGGCTGGTCAATTGCATCCATGGATAGGAAGCAGGGATTAGATGGGAAAAAGGACTTGGCTAGAAAAGTACAAGACCCTGCTCAAAGCGAACCACTTTCTCTAATGAAGCACCATCTCTTAAAGGTTTTACCACCTTAACAAAGAACATCAGCATCTCTATCTGGGGATGAGATATTCAAACACATAAGCCTGTGGGTTCCATTCCTCATTCAAACTACAACTCTGTCGACAATACATTCTGCTGCACTTATATGGTTGCCTTATTGATCTTTATTTCCCCCGATTTCACACACATAAACTTGCAAGCATGGACACACACATGTTTTAACCCCATTAAATAAGAACTAAATAGATCTCAGTGGCCTTCATTTATAACACAAATGTATAGCCAAAGGACTTAGTTCTTATTAAATGTACTTTTTGATGAATAAAAGCTCCTTTGCAAATATCTAAAAGAGGATTAGAAATCTGGGACTGGAGAGATGCCTCAGTGGTTAGGAACACTCTTCTTTTCAGAGGACCTGGGTTTCATTTCCAGCACTGACATGGTGGACCTCACCTGTTTTTAACTTGGGTCCCAGTGGATCTGATGCTCCTAAGGAACTCTTCTGCACACATATGGTACACAGACATACAGGCAGGCAAAACCCCCATACACATAAAAATAAAACTAAAAAAAGTTAAAGAAATTTAGAAAATCTACATGCTGTGCTAAACCATAAACTGTGTACCAGTCAGAGGCATCCCACAGCTAATGATATCTTCAACTCAATCAAGAGTTGCCGAGACTTTCCTGACAAAAGGAACTTGACAATAAAGAAGTGAACTTGACATACTTCTATAGCTCTTTGACGTCATCACCTTTAGAGCAATTTAAAATCTAAGACATCAAGCAAATTTGTGTGAGCTTTCCCCTTCTTTGCCAAGCTCAACTGTTTCAGATGGTCCTCACTGAGAATTGATGTCCATGGGGAGATAGATAGAAAGAGATAATCAGAACTGCATTGAGAATTTTAACTAAGAGACATTTGAGGGCCTCCAATGTGTTCTGTATATAGATCAAAGAAAATGGAACAGCCTGACATGCACATGACAGGGAACATAATGCACATCTGCCTCCTGCTGCCAAATTCACTAACAAAGGACATTTATTCGCAAGAAGCTTTCTTGCCTCCTTTTATGTCTGAGTTAGGCTGTAATTAAATATAAATGTGTGTATCATTCCTTTACAACTGATATGAACTTCTGAATTTGAGATGAGCCAAGCACTCCAGATTGTTTCATGGCTTCATGATTAATTTAGTCTTTTGACATAATACAGTTTCTCCAAGAGCAAATGCAGAACACATCTATCAAACAGACAAGATGATTTGTATGTAACTTCTAAACCTCCACCCCACAGGATCTAATTGTTTTTCCTTTTGGCAGAAGTTTTCTGAACACCTGTTGAAGTTATTACTGTCCTGGCCTTTGGGGACTTTGGGTAGATCAGCTCCCTTGCACACCGCATTTTTCTCAACAGTCGCTGGGAACATCATAGAATTATGACTGCATGAACAGAGCCATTTAACAGGTGGCTGGGTTGGTGGCACCACCCCGTCCTCCCCAACCCAAGAACAACATGCTAGGTTTCATTTAATCTCTCCATTCCTTTCTTCTCCTTCCCCTTCCTTTCCTTCTCCTTAAAGCAAATATCTAAAGGATAGTCAGGACTTAACAAATTTTCTGCGCAATAAAAGGTGTATGGGACTTTTCCTCCTCAAAGCTGATCAAGATGCCTGAGAACTGATGTGACAGCGTCAGTCATTCCATAGCATAATGAGCCAGGAAAAGAAAAAAAGAATCAAAAGTAAGTGATGTCTACTAAATCAGTCAATGGATATCGTGATCATTTCCTTTTGAAGGTCAAGAAAGTCTTAATATGTAAGTATACGATCTGCAATGTAGTTTTCTTTCACCAAGGTAATGCTTGGGGTAGCTGTGAGGCTGTATGTGCAAGAAATCATTGGACAGAGGGAGACTGGTAAGGTTGAGAACCCTAGAGGAAAACCTACTATTACCACTTTCCTGAACCAGAATAATCTCTAACTGCATTCTAAATAGAGATACTCAGACCCACACACAAGGGTAGTTCACACCCCTCACTTCAGTTTTCAGCAGAGACCATTACAGAAACCCACAGCTGGTCAGAATGAAAAGAAAAACCATGAGGTGTGCAGCCCTAATTAATACCACACAATCATTATACCAAAGGCTCATGAAGCAGCATGGAACTGGGGGAGGAAAGATTGTAAGATCCAGAGGCCTAGGATGTCTGCTAAGAGATAGTGTTTTCTTATATATAAAACGAAGAAGTTAGACCCATGAGATTTCAACAATATGGCCACCTAAACAAGGCTAGTACGATGACAGTACTAGATGGCACACGCATGTGGATGTAGGAAATCTACAAGTCCCCACCCCTAGGTAGGGTGTACAAGAGCTACAGACAAGTTCCAGGTGGTGGTGGTGAACACCTTTAATCCCAGCACTCAGGAGGCAAAAGCAGGTGGATTGCTGTGAGTTCAAGGCCAGCCTGGTCTACAAGAGCTAGTTCCAGGACAGGCTCCAAAGCTACAGAGAAACCCTATTTTAAAAGAGAGAGAGAGAGAGAGAGAGAGAGAGAGAGAGAGAGAGAAAGCTACAGACAAGCAATGGCAGCTGATGGGTTATGCAATCCCAAGTGGTCAGCCCTAAATCCTTATACATATAACCAACACTAAATGGATTCAACAGGATATATGCATATATATATTTATATTGATACTTGTTTTTATATATAAGAATATATGTGTGTATACATACACACTTCAAGAAGAAGAGATAATTTGAGAAAGAATGAAGGGAAATGGAAGGAACCGGAACGAGTTAGAAATGATGTAAATACAGTATTCAAATATGTAATTATTTGTCTTAGGTAGCGTTTCAATTGCTGTGAGGAGATACCACGACCATGGCAGCTTTTAAGAAGGAAACATTTAATTGGGGTGGCTTATATTTTCGAGGTTTAGTCCATTACCATCGTGGTGCAACATGGTTGTATGTAAGCAGACATGGTGCTGGAGAAAAAGTCGAGTGTCCTAAATCATGCAGTCAACAGGAAATGAAGTGAGACCCTGGGCAGCGTTTTGAGCATGTATGAGACCTCAAAGTCCACATCCACCATGACACACTTCCTCCAACAAGGCCACATTTCCTAATAGTGCCACTCCCTTTGGGGGTCATTTTCTTTCAAACCATCACATTGTTTAAATTTTTTTTAATTGAAAACATCCTTTCTCTCGATGTAGTGAGAGTCCTGAGTTTGATGGTTCTCAGCAAAGCTGTTGGTTATTCCCATCTTTCCTGCCATGCATTCTCAGTCAGAGACAAAGTTTTAAATTTTAAGACTATGGCTCCTTTTCTGTAAGACTAAGACTTCCTGCTTCAGGATTCTTGTAGGAATCAAATTTACTTCAAATAAATCAGTGGAAAATGCCTAGCAAAATATGACAGGGTTAAAACAAAAAAAGAGAAAAAGAATATATGGTTCCTAGTGATGTTGATAACAGGAACCCATTCCTATCTCTGGCAGAGAAAAAGCAAGGGAAAGAGTCCTGGAAATCAGAAAGCCCTGATGCTGGGAAGGAGGGACCATGCAGTGCAAATGCTGCCTCAGAGACACAATAGGAACAAAAACAAGTGAATACTCGGGTTTCTTTCTTTGCCATTAATTTCATATTGGTCAAACCCAACTAGAGACTAGAAATCAGTTGAAAATAGTTCAGATATGGACTATGTATGGCTCCATCTCTCAAATACAACACAAGTTAGAAAATGACAATGACTATGTTCTTTGTTAAATACAACATGGTGAAAAGATGATATGAACATATCCACATAGGGATGTCACTAAGCAGTACTTATCCTCAGCAGTCTGTCCAAAAGAACCATAGAGAAGTCTCCAGATGAAGACTTTATTATATATATATATATATAGTACTCGTCTTAGTTGGGGCTTCTTTTGCTGTGAGGAGATACCATGACCATGACAACTCTTATAAAAGAAAACATTAATTGGGGCTGGCTTACAGTTCAGAGGCTTAGTCCATTATCATCGTGGTGGGAAGAATGGCAGCATGCAGGTGGACATGGAGATGTAGCTGGGAGTTCTTTGTCTAGATCTGCAAACAGAACTATCTACCACACTGGGCATAGCTTGAACATATGAGACCTCCAAGCCCACCCCCACAGTGCCACACTTCCTCCAACAAGGCCACACCTCCTCCAACAAGGCCACACCTCCTCCAA